>JWJB01000146.1:0-16879 GCA_000812895.1 Rutstroemia sydowiana | reverse complement strand
TTAAGGGTGGGAGGAGTGCGAGTTCGAGTCAGCAGGGTTTGGGGATGGGGAGTAGAGATTCTTCGGTCCAGAGGAAGGTGGCGCCTGTGGAGATGGTGGGGAGGAAGGTGGAGGATAGTGTTTATGGTAGGAGGTGGTGAGGTGGTGATTTAGGGGGGGGAGTAAACGAAAAACGGTTAAGCACGGTATTGCATGAATAGAGTAGAGTTAGAGTTGATCTCACGTATCTTGTGTTTGGTACAAATGATGGGCGTTTTTATGAGAATAGAATCGGGATGGGGATTGGGAAGGAATAGGATGAAAAGTGATGGATGGGGAGGGAGTGCCTTTATGTTGATGTTTACGTCTAGGTTTAGGTTTATGACTTTATTTGATTATTTATTTAGGAGGCGTAGAAATGAAGGGAATGAATGGATGAATGATCTGCAGAAGAATATGAGTTATGATTCGAGAATACTATGAATGAAATGAATGCGACTGATTTTGAGTTGTGTTTTCATTTGCTTGCTGATTGATTGTGATGGATAGTGATGGATAGTGGTGGTGTCAGTAGTACATCTTTTTTGGAGGAAAGAACTGTAAGTCAGTGAGCTCTCTATCTCCTTTCCTGAATATAGATGTTTATCTGCCCGCCGATGAGCTTTTCTCGATGTAGTAATACTTTCCCCGGTGACTTTCTTCTAGTTTTTTGAGCTCTTGGTGACTTCTTGATTACCTTCCGTTGATGTTCTTCCGGTAAGCTCTGAATGGTAAGCTCTCTCTTGGTGATGTTCAACTGGTGACATTCTACTGGTGAGTTATAAGTAGGATATAAGCAGATGTATTCTCTTCCTTCTCTCGGTGATCTCATCCTTCTCTCTATGGATTTTACCACTTCTAATCAGCGCAACTGCTGAATTATCCATTCAGCGACCCAGTTAAGTCAATGGCGCAGAAATACTGTAGACGTCAGAACAACTAAGCGAGGGGAGTGAGTGCAGAAATTTCAAAATTCGTTATTTAAAAAAGGAAAAAAAACCTCAAAATAGCAAAAGAAAAAAACTGTTATCGAACGGCCACCTCGAGATGGCTCAACAGAAAACCCCCCGCGCCGAATGGGGTTTTTTTTCAACTCGTACTAATGCGAAATCACGTATAATAACCATTAGGCCAAACGGCCGCTGCGCAGTACGCTCACGGATCTGTGTTTGGCGAGGGGAGGGGGTTTATTTGGGGTTTTATAGTTTAATTGGTGGGGGAAGAGTATGAGCCGGTGGTTTCGCGCATATAACAGCGGCTTGGAAAAGGGAAAAAATTGGAATAATATATTATCCTTTAGTATTATACTTCGTCGCCATTCAGACTCGGGAAATTATTAAAGTTTTTGTGTATATTGTGTTCGTAAGGGAAACTTCACGCTTTGGACGATGAGATATCTTGATACAACTGAATATGAGCCTGGGTGGTGGTTTACTACGTGAGTTAACTTCCAAATTTTGGAACCATATTTACAATGATTGCAATTTATTTTGAATGGCACTATATCTTTCAAATGCAAAAGGCTATAGGGATAACGAAGATACATGGTAGTTTGTAGTGATTTATTTTTATTGTTCCCTTTTCCCTGTCATTTCAATTCATCTAATTCTTCATCATTCATCCAAAACCCCCGAAAACATGCCCAGCACTTCTCGTATCCAGCCTCATCCTCATCCGAAGATATGTGATCTAACACAGTATTCCCCAAAACATCCCAACAAAACACTTCCACCTGTCCAAAACCAAGCACCTTTGTGAAACCACCACTCACAATCCTTCGGATCTTCCAAATCCACCGTCCAAATCATATACGTATTCGCAAGCGCCGCACCGACAATACCAAGGTAGAAATACAGACTCGCACCAACAATTTGCGCAGCTGCAATCAAGAATGCTATTTGTACGACCGATAGTATAGAGAAGAATGTCTTTGACACCGCTTCAAACTTAATAGCGATCGATCGAACTCCCTCCAGCTTATCATCACGGATATCTTGATGCGCATATACGGCATCATATAAGACCGTCCAAGCCATACCAGAAGCATACAAACAAGCCGCGGCTTTGAACGGTAACCACTCGACGTGAAGGCGACCAGCTGATGCGGAAAATAAATCAAGTCCCACGGCAGGGAACCCAACCACGAATCCATAAGCCCATGTCAAACTAAGGATCACTTGCGGGTAATCTGTGAAGCGTTTTCCCAGCGGATACAATGCGATAAGCATGGTAGGAGGCAGCATGTATAGACTGCAAACCCGCGGGAAGAGGAATACTAATAGGCAGACACCGACAATCGCTTGCGCAGCTGTGTAGAGGAGAGCTGCGCGGGTTGAGACGGCACCTCGTGCAAGTGGCCTGTTCTTGGTTCGGGTAACGCGGCGATCAATATCCTGATCGAGAATATCATTCCATGTGCATGCTGCGCCACGAAAGATTATGCTACAGAGAAGAAATATGCCTGCGAGTTTGAGGAGAGCAATTGGAGTTGGGATGGGATCCGAGATGGAACCGGCGAAGAGGATGGCTGAGAGACATGGTAGGAATAGGTAGATTGTGCCGGCCGGTTTAAAGAATCGGATTAATTCGAGGTAAGGAAGCACAACGCTTTTAATGGAAGACTTGGTCTCTACACCTGTTAAGAGCCCTCTGCGTTCGTTGTTGTCGTTGGGAGACATGATGAAGTATGAGTTTATGTCAAAAGAAGAATTGAAATGATTCCAGCCCAGTCAAGTTCTTTGGGTTGTAGGATAGTTCAAGTCATATACGCATAACTGTGATATATATATATATAACTCTGAGAACCATATCATGCATATCTGGTGAATCACTAGAGGCCTGAACACGTTGTTCAGAGACATACATAATTCTTCCCACGTGGAAGTTGTAGTTTGTGATAGAACGAACCGTCTTGCATCCTACACTGCATGCATCACCTCGGCCAGCATTGCAGATGCACTGTATCACGCCGGTCTATATTCCCAAAAGGCATTTCGCAAAGACTTTCCAACAGTTTCAACTATACGAGCTGTGAGCTGCGGGCTGTGATACGACCGATAGAACTGAAGGTACATGACGCACAGTCTGCGTATTCGCAATCATGAAGTCTAACACCGGCATCTTCAATCGGCTTGTGTAGTATCTATTGCACAATCAATTCTTTCTCCATATATTTGGAATATCGTATGTTGAATATAACTCAAGAATGAATTGCCGTTCTAAGCTTTTTTGTCATCCTATCATTGATTGACAGATGCATACTTCAAGTAAGGTATTATCCGGGAATCTCCCAATTCGTTTGCAGATCATCTCCCGCTTGATACTATGTGCATTTAGCACCCACGAGGTTCCATACTGCGCTCGCCACGCAAGGACCTGAGGAACCCCTCTCCCGCTCTACACTCATATCTAAGTTTCGCAAGGTTGTGAGATTATGCCAGCGAGGTGCGGGGAGAAGGACGACCAGGAAAAATCTTCAATTCATTGGGAAAATAGTCTGTTCGTCCGATGTATTTTGTTTACTATGCCTGCCCAATGATGGGAACCATGGTACTCAATTGCGAATACTGTTCGCTAATTCGTATTACCAACCAACAACCAACCCAACTCATCTCACCGTGTTTCCCTCCTCTTTCTTTCCAGGTTTGTGAAAATATTGATATGATATGAACCCCAGTGAAGTTGATATAGAGAATGAAGAAAATTGTATTGCTCGGATGTATGTCCCATTTTGTCTACAGCTAACTAACGTAGTAATGGAATAGATTGTGCAGCATAAGCATGCGTTAGGTAGCATTCTAGACAATTGGCGAATCGGGCTGTGCCTCGGATACTGTTAGAAATATGTAACCCTATTTATTAGAAGTAAGTGGGTTGGCCCGGCTAGGTTAGTCGCCATAGTTCAGCTGAATTACCCAGTATAACGGGAGTGGGGAATCTTAATCTCATACCATACCCGCTTTACCCAATCGAGATAATAAACTATTTGTTGGTTTTTCCTCTTTCCTTTTACGGTAACGGTCGGCTCGGACGGACTGGACGGATTCTTCTCTGTAAAATCGTATACCCCATATAAATGGGCTAGAGCTTCGGATCTATGGGTACTATCTACCCATTCGGCCACTTGGGATAAATGGGCTAGAGCTTTAAATCTATGGGTACTTCGTACTATCTTCCGATTCGGGTGAGCTGCATATCTTTTACAAAATCTAAAACTTTTTTTAGGGTATAAATCATTGGCTGAAAAATATAGTGATACAGTTGTATATCCACCAATACGACTTTTTGATAGCGGCACTGGAAACTATGGAGTATGGACCGGACTAACTCACTTTTTGGACTCTGGAGTCTATAGAACTACCATACACGTGGAATCTATGCAGGGGTAAGGTTACTGCTGTCTTAGGGTTAGAGGTGTTCTCACCATATCCCATCTTCAAGTTATGGTATCAAAAATATGAACTACCGTATTTCAAGAGTTGGCACGTTGGCGTGAATTCTGTATCCATAGCAAAGAAGAATGAAATCACCGGGGTTCAAAAATGAAGTTTTGAAGCACACTCGTTTCTAAGTACTGACGTGAGTAAGTGCAATACAATAGAAGCAGTGTAGAAATGCAAAATTAAATCATAAATGCCAGCCACCAAGGAAATCATCTACCAATTCATTAAGCTAACCACCTTCCCACCCATTTCCCCATCAACTCCCCATCAATCTTCTTCACCTCCCTAAACGCCTTGCTATCCTTCTTCATTTTCTCAACCTCCCACACAGGACGTTTCCCAGTCCCTGCAAAGGTACTCTCAAAGAAATCAATAAGTTTCAGAGCCGGATTTCCATTAACCAGTTCCATATTTGCCGAATCCAGATCTTTGGCCGTTGAACGAAGCTTACGTATCCATTTTTCTGGGGTGACGATTTCAATTGTTTTAGTTTGCTTGGAAGCGGATTCCAAGGCGGTGATGATAGATGGAAGGAGTACCTCCCAAGTTGTAGTATTAGGATTCATGAGGTTGTATACACTACAACGGTTCATCTGCCTTGCGCTGGTGCTTCTATCGGTAGTTCCAATCTCTACAATGATGTTGCTAAGAATATCGATCGGTAGCCAATCGACAGGATCAGGTAATGAATCAGGAATAGCGCCTAAGTATTTAGAACTGAGGATTAAACTTGGTAGCCATTCGCTTTTCTTCCAAAGTCCATTGCTATTTGCCGCGCCTGCAATTTGTCCACATCTTAAAATGACTGTATTGAGGTTCATGGTTTCAGAGGCATAAGAGAGCATCTGTTCGGCGATGTATTTGCTATGACCGTAACCGCTGGATGGGGCAGAGGGAGATGATATTATGGTTTCTGGAATGGTGGTGGGGTGGTTTATGACGGCACTGATGGATGAGAGGTAGATAAATAAGGGACTTGAGACGCATTCTTTGGTGAATGATATAAGATTCAAGAGGCTGGTGAGATTTGGCCCGAAGGAATGTAGAGGAAGGTTGAAGTCTACGAGCCAGGCGTTGTGAATAATCAAGGTAGTATGTTTACTGAGTTTGGAATAGATTGATGGATCGAGACCAAATGTGAATTGATCGGAGAAATCAGCTGTGAGGAATGTTGTTTTTTCGTGGGGAAATGTGGTGGGTAGAGTAGAATCGAGTTTGGAGTTGCGTTCCTTTTGTAAGACTTCGCTGTCAGGGCTGCGATTGAGACAATATATGTGTGCGATTTTAGGACTGGCAAGCAGTGCTGCTAGTATGTATGAACCTGTTGATCCCGTAGATCCGGTTAAAAGTACATGTTGCCCATGAGCCAAGTTATCAATAGCACCAAGAAATCGTTGCGCCGTTTCGCTAATTTCCTTCTCGCGCTGGCATTGGTCTTCCTGGTCAAGTTGGTCCGAACATTGCTGCTGAAGATGTACATTATCCAGAGCCTGGACAAGTGAATTCATGGTTGCATGAGTGTAAACTATGCTAGGGCCAATGCTTGGAACACTGGTAACCGATTTTAGATGCCGAACGAGTCTCAAAACACCAAGGGAGTCCAAGCCATTGGTAAAGAAAATAGCATCGTCATCAAAATCATCGAGCTTCAATGTCTTCGTAAGGAAATCACGAATAGCACCTCGAGCAGCGACTTCAGACCAATCCTGAGTTTGATTGCTGGTGTTGGGGGTCCAGGCTACTTCGATATCAGCGTATAACTTATCGATCTCTTCCGAATAGGACTCTAGTGTAGCTTGTCGTCGCAGCGTTCTCTTGGCCGTTCTCAAAACTGGCTTCCCGGGAACTGTGAAGATAATGTTGGATTTTGTTACACGTGCATATGCTGGAGCTAAAGAATTCGCGTCCTCGATCGTTGGCCATAATGCGTCGATCATTTCCGTTTTTTCTGACAATGAGGATGGCATCTTTGTAGACTCAATTAATAGTCCTGACTCGAAACGCTGGTTCCCAAACATTAACGCACTTGATACATTGATATGTGTGGCGATTTGGCTCTCAAACCCGATGGGATTGAACTTCTCACTGTTTATAAAGACTACGACATCGTCGGATCGCGAAGCATGAACCCAAACATCGGGAAATCTTGGGTGGGGAGTGAAAACATCCTTTGTTCTGTATTCCGTGAGACTGGGAAATAACAGAAATACATTTTGATAGGGCTCGCATTCCGGAGACCTAGCTATGATCATTTCATAAACATTGTCTCCTAGATCTTCGAATCTAGCACCCAATTGAGGATGCACCTGGAGATAGTTCCAATCATGCTTGAAATCAAAGTCGCTTCGGTACATGGTGGGGAGTGGGCCTGATTCGGTAGAGCCAATTTGAGTCATGAGCTTGATTTTTGATGCGAGGATATCGCCAAAAACTTTAGGTAAACTTCCCCCGGAATACACAAGCATTTTGAGACTTGAAGTAATGAAGTCTAAAAGATGCGTATTCTTGGAAAGTGTCTCCAGTGTCAGCGGAGCAGTTGTTGCTAAGTCTGCGGTATTATGCTTCAACATTTCTACAAGTGTTTCGCACGTTGGAGGGACGGTTGGTAGTGGTATGATGATTGTACTGCGATTAAAAACAGGGTTGAGGATTCCCCAAAATATCCCAGCCGGCTGTTTATTACAATGTGTCAGCTGGAAAATGCGTCAACTGCATGGGGAGACTTACATGAGATAATGGAAGGAGTAACATGTTTCTATTGTTTCCAGTCATGCTGGTTAATGTTCGGAACCCTTCTGGAGCTACATGCTGGATATTTCTGACCATTCGCGCAACGAACTCGTGGGTAAAGGGACGAGGTTTAGGAAATCCTAATGAGGTTCATATTAGTATTTAAGTACGATTCTGCATCGGGTGCAATAATCCTGTCATCACTTGAGATCTTTAAACCCTGTAGGAGTTCAATCAATTTTTATGAACTCATTCTAGTAATGATTATATGACATTCGAGCATTATAAAAAAGAATTTTGAGTTTGTGCAAGCCAATTTCCAACATGTTTGTAGTTGAATGTTGTGTTATAATGGCAGAATTATTACAGCCACAAGTGATTTAAGAATAGAAATGTAACTATACCTGTAGATCCCGACGAATGAACAATGAAGGCTAACTCTGATTCGCATTCTTCAAAAGTTTTTCTATATGGGTACTTTGGGTAACTATTGGATAGCAATTCATCCAGAGACGGGAGGAAGACTGTTTTCAAGTCTCTCTCGGCGAGTATAGCTTTTGCAGCTGCAACGGGTGGATTTGTAGTAACAAGTGTAGTGCAGTCCAATTGATTCAATAGACTCAGATGGGCAGGGACACTGTTTCGGTCGGAGGTCAAGAATAACTGGCGTCGAATTAGAATAGTGAAAAGTCAGAAGGAATGACACTAACCGTATAGCCAACTTTGATGGCGGCAGCCACTGTAATCGCACATCGTGCATCGTTTGGAGCGAGATATGCTAAAGGAGTAATTTTGGCCGGTTTACCTAATGTGCTCTCGAGGTGATGAGCCATTCCATTAATTGCATTGGCAAACTTGGCATACGAAATGGCTTGAAATCCATCTTCATAAGTTGTTGTAGATTTGGGAAACTCGAGCCAAATGGCGTCGGGTTCTGATATTGCGATGTTATCGATGACATTGGGAATCAGGTCCGCGAACATTTTTGCTGCTTTGTTATCGATGGCTTTGGGAATTACATCCGTTTGGCGTTTTGTTGCGATGCTATCACTGACACTGGCAATTTCCGTTTGTTTTTCTGCTGAAGTCCTTTGCTTCGCACCTCGAATCTTTCTACGAAAGGTGATCTTAAACTTCGGCATCATCTTTTCTTTCCACGTGAGATGCAAGGATTTCATGATTTTAGCATTGACTATCGAGCACTGACGCCAAATGATATGTCGATTGGAAACCTGGATGTCGGTTTTGAGGTCTGTGTCCAGATGGATTACGCTTTGATTCTGCTGATCACTTTGATGTGATAGATCTCACAGATTCTTTATTTCTGAGTTGGTAATTAGAATAACGAGAGTATCTAGTTATATGACTTTCCTACGTAAATTGAGAATATGACAGGCTTCGCCTTCATGGTGTGAGACGGGATTTATTTTATATCGTGAACAACAATTCATCTAGATCCCCTAAATTGGTCAAGAAGAGCATGGCTACTCGCCGATTTAAGACAATTAAGCGCTATCGAATACCTCCATCAAAAACCGAGCTTTACTGAGACCTCTTTACCATAAATACTGAGCCCATGTCAATTGGTCTTTACCCTGTTCCAGTTTGCAGAAGTAGAAGGAGCGAAGGATTTCAACAGTAGGTACCAAAGTGCGGTAACTTGCATGGGCCATGTATCCACACTCATGCTGGATGGATATGAGTGCACAATCTTCAATTTGAAATACCTAAATTCCTATATGATCAGTCAATCGACTTCAAATTCCGTACTTTCGATGTTCACCTACCAATTAATCATGATTGAAAACAATTTTCAACAATTTCAATAGTGAAAATGAAGTTATTATATATGATTTTGAAGATTTTGCTGTAGAAACATTTGGACTGCACCTCATGGGATCTGACAGCCAACATTGTGAAGAAGTGCATGTAGATTGCCAGCATTTGTAATTGGCTCCGGTATCCCAAGCAAACCATTCTCGATAATTATTGACTAGTTGTGGGAAACATCTATGCAATTGACAACCGTTGGTATGCCGGTTACCTTTCGGATCCATATCAAAGTATGCTTGTCGAATTCTCACAACCATGTATAGTTCCAATGTATTATAGCTTTGTGTGGAGCTTTCCGGGGCAGAATGCTGCTGCTCAGACATGCATTATCTGGTACTTTTTCATTGGCGGCCTACACGGTACACCGCCACGGCCTTCCCACTAGCCCTATCAGGTACCACTGTAAGCACTAACCGAACCGAGTTCGTACGAATGATCCCCATTAAGGAAATGGTCGAAGGAAGATATTGTTTCCGACCCCTGTTAACAATCGACCCACAAGCCCACTTCGAAGATTGGCCTGGGCTGTTGTAACTTGTACAAACAGTTGGTGTTGTGGAGCTGTGGGGTATCTTTGATCAATAATCTGCTGGTTTCCACCTAGTGAAAAACCACCCCCGCAAGAAAACAATTGATTCTTTCCACCTTGTGCTGTATATTTGCAGCAGCTACGGAAGCATTTTTTCCGATATTCAATGTTGAAAGAGTGTGGGTATAGGCAATCTAGTTTCCTTTGAGATAACAAGGAGGAAGGGCCAAATTGAAATACAAGAGGTCGTGCCCGAGATGCTCCCGTTGAACCTTGAGGGTTTGGTTCACCGCACTTGCGATGTGTAAGGGTTGTTTTTATGATTACAGGAAATCAGATGTAGACTATTGTGCCGAATTACAAATGCTAGACCTGGGTAGTACTGGTAGTAGCTACCGTGTTGAAGTGGTCCAGAGCGTACCGTGATTTTGAGAACTCCGTCGAAACATATTCCGACTTTTACGGAAGAAACTTTTGGGGTCGAAACTTAGTGACCCAAACAAAAAGATCTGGGTAAACTCATGGAGCATGTACTCATTTTTTACCAAGCATGGTATGGCAGGTGGGTTTATGTCATGATCATGCGATGGCCAATTCTCTCGCGGTGTCAACCTGATTCTGCAGCTCGATGAAGAAGGAACTCCGCGAGCTTTGTTTTGTGAACGGATCACTTCTACAACGATTCTGGTTTCATTCTTTAGCGTTCCATCGATGCCAGTCGTGGGAGCTTCCACGTAGAGACCCCCCCGGTAAACCATTTTTTGACTTCGACATCGACGATCCGCCAAGATACCTACCATGTAAAAGATTTCTTCCAAAGCTTTTTTGAAGAGCGTTTTATTCAAGTTCCTCTCCCATCACTATGCGCAACCCTCGGAACCTTCTTCAAATTCCCCACCAATAGCTTATCCTCAAAACGATACAGGCGCTGGTTCTTGCTCAGTAAAAGCAAATCAGTTTTAAAACGCAATCAGTCCAACATCATTTGGGATTTAAAGTATATAATTAAGAATTGAATGCAATGAGGATAGTCTTGCTATCTCAAAGGAGAAGAAGACTGGGTCGCATTAAGGAATGCTTGTAACATAGTTTTGAGCAACGACACAGGTATTTGAGATCATGCTTTCGGTATGGACTTAGTTTGGACCATCACATATGAAGACCCGCATATGCGGTATAGAACAGAAAGTTCTGTGAGGTTGGAGCGAAATATCGACATGTTCTGGTCGATTGTGATGCCAATTCAAAGGACGGAGTAGTCTTGGTATATATCAATTTACACGGAATATGCCCCGCTAACACTTACCTGATGATATCATGTCTCGATGTACCTAGGCTAGTGACTAAGTGTGTCGAAGGACTTATTCCAAGGATTCTGAAACCAATCGCAATTATGGGTATTTCATTCCATGTCTAAATATACTCGCTGGTACTTACAAATATATGCCCGCCCTTGACAACCTGTCACCCATGTCATGTATCGTTCTTAGGTATCATTTCAAATAACTACTTGTCTCCATTCACACTGCAAAAACTTCATCGGTTTTCCTTTCGCCGCTGCCCTGGGTGATGCTGCTTGTGGCCGTGCAGAATTATTTCCGTCGCGGTGCACGTGTGAAGGAGATCGTTTCCCCGGATCTTGGGCCGTACGCTAGAGCGGAAGGTAAATTTGTGGACAGTATTGACCTCGCCTCAACAGGCGCCCCATTGCCTGTTGAGGGCACCGCTCTTGATGTCGGGATTGCCCAAGGTGCAGTTGTCGGAGGCATAGCTCCTGGTGCAGATTTTGCCCAGGGCGCTGCAGTTGCTGGCGCTGCCATTCCCTGTGTTTGTGAGGCATTTGCCCAAGGAGCCCTCGTACCTTCTGGTACAGGTGGTCTTGCTGTCGGTGCACCTCCTGTGCCAGTTGGTTGACTCGACGTATGTACGGTTTGAGTTGCTGGTCCTGCGTTTGGATCTTGTTCCCATCTAAAAAGCGATCCGAATGGGAAATGTTGTACAACCGGAAACTTTGACAAAACTTCTGCGTTATACATTTTGATCATACCCTATATGCATCAGTAAGAAACATCAACTTTTCAGATCTAAGAATATATACGAACTTTGTTGATCTTGCCCCATCCTTTTTGTACACCTGATATGTCGAATAGAATGGGACTGTGTTCCCAAAATGGGCCAGTTTTTACATCATTGATGAACCCGATTGCTGAGAAGTACATGTTATTCCGTCTTTCCCGGTCGACAATCATTTTCTTCGCGACATCTCCTGGATTTGGTGAGTCTGGCAGAGATCCTTCTACAGGCATATCATCATCATTCATGATCGCTGGGCAATATTGTGATGATCCGAATATGTATGGTAGGAAAGAATGATCGTCAAGGCCCCATACACCATGAGATCCGGCTGGTTCCAGGGTATATGTAAGAATGAGGCGGCGAATAACTCGGAGGTATCTAGACAATGGTTAGCTTATGCCTTCCGGGAATAGAAATCTCAATACATACGGCTCAATAACACCCAGCACAATACTTCTCTCTAGCTCACCGTCAGATGATTGAGTTGTGGTAAACCCACCTAGCTTCCAAATACATCCCAGAAATGCCAGAAAGCTCAGCTCATGACCAGTTCCATAATCTAACCGTTGGGCACTTCCAAAAGCACCCAATAAGTAAGAAGCAAGTTCATCCAATGCCGATGCCTCATCATTATCATGGGAATCACCACCAAACTCTAATACCTCTGATGGTAGATGTTCTCTCAGCAAGTCATGTACTCTACTCTCTAACATTTCATACCACTTCCTAAAACTAACATTCCCAAATCTTCTCGGTCCCGTATCGGGCGGAGCTTCCTCGATGATCTCATTAATTCTCTCCAGCAACTTCTGTAGATTTCTAACTGGTCCTGAAAGCTCTATGGGGGTTTCCAATGTCCATTTTGACACCTCATGATCTTTCTGTGAGGACTTCCTAGGGCACATAGATATGTTGAGTTGCATAACGAAGGTCCCTATATCGGTGTATGCTTGTGATACAAGGAAGTGGGGCACATCGTGACCTTCATGAATTCTCTTTGTTGGTTTGATAAACGTATGTGGTTTTGAAGGGTCTACAAGTTGTAATTGTCGTGATAGCGGACTATTTTGATTTTGATTTGAATCCATATTTGGAAGATGTGAAGCCATTTTGATTAGATTTGGTAGCGGTAGATAGATTTATCATAAGTTGAAGGGAAAATGATGTCAAAGGGCGAGGCAATCAATGGCAAGGCTAAAGTCGGTAGGTCGGCCAAAAAATAAAGGATTACATAAGGTTAAGGTTAAAAGCTCTATCCTTGAAACTTTACGCTGATTGGTGTATAATAAAGGTCTGACTTTTAATTTATCTCAGCCTTCTTGAAGCTATGCCTGCTATCTTCTAGCCTTCGACATTTCTACATTAGAACCATTTAATCAGTTCCTCACTCAGGACTACTATCTAGCAGCCAGCCGTTCCACATGTTCCTGATAATCCCAGTCAATACGAGTAAGCCCATTCAATTATTCAACCCAATTGAAATTGTCATTCATTCATTTCTTCACCTTCACAATTCAACCCTCATGATACCGCCAACTGCTATCATTTCGTCGATGAATCTACTGGAACCCCAATTTCTTCCACTTCCTTGTAGAAACAGATATAGCTACAGCTAAAGCTATTATCTACCAGTTAGACGCAAGAAAACGTAATGGCACCTGCAACGCGAAGCAGTAAGTCTACACAACCTTGTTCCAAGAATGTCGAATTATACTTTTACTAACCTTGTCAAAAGGGAAGCAACGAACTGGAGACGATGAGTGTGCTGACTATCTGAACATGTCTGGGGCAAGCCTGAAGGAAACTGTCGTACAAGCATTCATAGATCATACAAAGAGTTTGAGAGAATTTACAAAGCAACCATCACCAAAAGTCGAATCGCAATCGCAGGATGAGGATGAGGATGAGGAAGAAGATGAAGATGAAGCAATAGCACAACAATTCCGAGAAGAGGCAGCTGAAAAAGAACGAGAAGAGGTAGTAGAAGCTGTATTATCTTCGCCTGATTCACCGTACATGCGACGAAGCATAGGATCAGGACCAAGATCATCGTATCGAGCGAGGAATTTCAGCGAAGCTACAAATATGGTCGGGGAGGATTATAATGACGGAAACGAACTTTCCGAAGATGACTTTCCACCAAGACCGCAGGCGAAGGGCAAACAAAAATTCCAGAGACCGTTGCCGAGCCAAGGGAAAGAGGTACTTCGAGAGAATCAGAACTCTGGATCTGGGAACCTTGGAAAGCGCAAGAAGGGTGAAATTGATGCTAGTGCTGGCAGAGGAGGAGAGGAGGGGGATAAAGAAAAGCGGCAGAAGACAGAGGAAAACGCAGGTTTTGTAACACATATTCGCGGCCGAAATCCCAGCCCTCGATCAAGCGCAACTTACCCTAAGAATTCGGACATAAATAGTGGGAAAGACATGTCTGCTCAAGCTGTTGCTGCAAGCGCACATGATGATGAGGAGGAGGAGGACGGCGATCGGTTACGCTCGCATCTTAGCATCGACCAGTCTGATTCCTTCGTACTGCAACAACCTCATTTGTCTCCTCCGCAACATGAAGACAGTGGGTTTTCGAACATCTTGATGGACCCTAGTCCAGTCAAGCCACATCCGGTTCGTAATCGCAAGTCGTATCTCGTAAAACCTAAGAAACCCAGTAACGGTACCCAGAGTAATACCTCCACACCCGTGGCCAGTTCCAGCGCCAGCGCCAGAGTTGCCGGGCCGACAGCGAGTTCTTCGAGACAGATACAAGTGAGTGCCAGGGGTGAACATCAAGCAATGGTTAAAAGGGAGGGGCCAGCTAACGACAGGGGCCAGGTTGACGACGAAGATCTATCTGATAGTCAAGATGACGATGATATCCAGGACTTCGGTTCTTGGAACAGATTCATTGAGCCCTCTCTAAACTTGCGCTTTGATGATATGAGAGATAAAGTCAAAAAGATAGGCACTGAGTCGGGGGAGAGGATAATACCCCAGAACCTGAAAGTCAAAACGACTTTTGGAAAGGAAATCGAGGATTGCTTACAAAGCCTCAAGAAATCGTACACAAGACTTCGACAAGCACGAGCTCAAGTCAATAGGAATGCCGATATTGAAAGGGAGATTCTCGATGACGTGACCGCGGCAATTGATTCCTTGGATATCACAGTAAAACGCATCCCACTATTCTTTCACAAAATGGAAGGTAAACAGAGCAAGAAAAATCTGCTCGTGGATTTATACTTCGCTCTACTTCCCCTAATGATACGGGATGTGCTGAAGCAAGTTTTTCTGGCCGATGCAGATTTTGTGTCGGTGCCAAGAACAGCTTTGAGGAACGTTATTAGTCTCATAAAACTATGCGTTGAGATTGTCACCGTCGTTCTTGAGCAAGACAAAGAACTTCAACCACCACCACGAAAGTGCGGACAAACAAGACAACCACTAATAAGGCTGCGTCCCATTCTCCAAAGTATAAGTAAATGCTGTGCTACCGAGATCGAGAAGAGGCGTAGAGAAAAAGAAAGCACAAAAAGATCGGAGGAAGCAGAGCGTAGCCGTCTAGCCAGAGCGGCAGAAGAAAATCGCAGAAAGAAGGAGCTGGAGGAATGGGAAAAGGGGTTTCAAGATCTCCAGGCCAAGCGCAAGGAAGATAGAGAAAGGAAAGCTGCAGAAGCGAGAGGAGTACCTTACCGGAGGGAAGAAGACCTGGGAGCTCGTAGACTTGGTACACAAAATGGTTCTGCTCAAAATTCGGTCGTCCCGACAGAAGACCCTTTCGATGACAATTATGTGGCTCCGATACCAGCAAGAGGTAGTGGTAGCAGCGTAATGAACGGCTTCAAGAAAACACCACAAGGTAATGCTTCAACTACAGCTCAGCCATCGTCATCTACTTCTGCAAGTCGTCCAATGGTTCGTACTAGCTCGCCTGAATTGGGTAGTTTTGCGGCTGGTGAAAATGCATTTTACGGTGACGACGAGGAGGAGGATGTAGATGTGGATGCACGTGAAGATAATCACAGAGATCAAGACGAAGAAGAAGAAGAAGAAGAAGAGGAAGATGCAGACGACTCTCTTTTCCTCGCCGAATCCTCTTCCCGCCTACAACAACCCTCCAACCGCACCAGCGCCACTGACGAACTCCCCCATCCCGATTTCGACACCGACTCGGAATCCGAAGCCACGGAATATTCAGAGAAAATCATAAGTCTAAATCAAGATCTCACGGAACTGGAATTAGAACGTCTGATAATTTGTATGCAGCAAAAATACAAGTTGAAAATGGAGGGGAAGGATTATAGTGGGGTTTGGGAAATGTTGAGAAGGGAGTTGAGAAATGGTGAGTGTAGTCCCGAGGAAGTTAGAGGGTATGTGCAGGAGTTGCAGAGGTTTTATCATGAGCAGCATGATGAGGGGTTGTTTATGGAGGATAAGTATCAGTGGACGTGGGAGATTTGGGGGAGGGAGGAAATTGATGAGTTTGGGGATGAGTAGGTTGAATTTGGGGATTTTGGGATTTTGGGAGGGAGGTGGGGGATGAAGAAGTTGGGGAGTTGGGTAGATGAGGAGGATGGGTTGGGGGAAGAGCTCCTCTTTGCTGGGTTAAATATATTGCTTTGGGATTGCTATGCTATGCTATGCTATACGAATAACAGATTATGATGATATGATATGTATATGTATATTACAATACCGATAGTTGTTGGCTTTAGTAAATATACGTTTTTGGGGTTCTTCAGCGATTTATACTATATATTGAAGCGATTTGTTTAATGTAAAACAAGAATAGCTTTCTTTTGTAGTTTTTTTTTTCATTTTCAATACAGAAGTTGTATTTTATAGCTTGAGTGCAGTATAAGAGAAGGGTTTTAATGCATATGTGGTGTGGTGTGGTTAAAAAAGATATTTATTCAATTACCTCAGTTCTATTCATAGAAGTGTTTTTCTTTTTGTTATCCCTTCCACCGTCAGGAGGCCATTTTTTAAGAGGTGTAAAGGGAGAGCCTCTATCCATCATTATTTGAAAATATTTAATGCCTTTGCCATTAAATAAATGAGTATAATTGGCTATTTTGTTTTTAAAGTTGGAATGGATATTTGAAGTTAATTGAAAAATAGTTTAGTTTGTTAAAATTTAAGTTGTATTGAATTAAATTATAATCTAATTTGGTAAAATGTTTTTAGGTAATGGTGGTGTAGGTGTTAAATTATATGTTTTTTAAAAAGTGGCCTTTTGACGGTGGAAGGGATAGTAAAT
>JWJB01000144.1:0-13465 GCA_000812895.1 Rutstroemia sydowiana | reverse complement strand
CAGAAATGGCATCCCAGAAATTAAAGAAAAGCATCATATATCTTATCCTTTTGTCGTTCTTTTGTGCACCAACAAGCTGAGAAAACAGTGTCTTGAAAAGAAGGCTTTTTAGTCAAATTTTGAGTTCCGATATGGGGAGAATGACGGCTGGAGGTATCAGATGATAACGGTATGATTTAAAGAATTGGAACGAAATTTGGCAGCGATCCTGCCGGAATGGTGAATAAATTCCAATAGAGACAGCGATCAGGTGCTTATATACCAAGTACTTCAGCTTCCACGAACCAGGGACCTGTCACTGTAAGATCGTCTCTAGTCCGAAATCAGGGACCCACTAGCAGATATAGATTGCCCATAGCAGGATAGTTCTGGCTAGTCTGATCTTGATGTAATGCCTTCACGTTGGTTACGAAGATCGCAGGCCATTTCCGTGGTTGATCAGGTTTAGTTTATTTATAATGACTCAGGTTATACCTCGATGTTGTTGGTAGTAGTATAAATACTTTGGAAGGACCTGGAGATTGAAACTTATATAAAACCCCGAGCGAACATTCAGCTACCAGATTAAGGAGTTGTAGTTGCGGGAGAGCTGTGGGGAGGTTAAGGGGGGACAAGACCCGCTGCATTTGTATGGTGGATTAAGGAGTAGAAAAGCGGGGAGGTTATATAGTAGACACAGTATATACTATAGATCGATGTGAAGAGACACATAAACCGACAGAAACCTTGGAGTGACAGCAGTACGGGCATGGAGATCATAGCAAAAAAAAACATCATAATCTTAGGTCGAAAACTAGAAATGGAGCTGGGTAATATCTTCAAAGACTGAGCTTCCATGAGCTAGATTTCTCACCCGCAATTAAATACCTCACCGGTGGATTCGAATCGAAGCTCCTCGAACCTGTCTATCATACTGAGTGCCATGGGCACTTCTTTGAAGGCATAAATGGTCCAAAAAGCTTCTCACGCCAGAGGACTTAATATAGACCTCCATAATAAAGATTTTATGGAGGACTGAGGATGTAATAGAGCGTGGATATCAAAATAGTTATAGTGGAGTTCAAGATGGGCAGAGGGCAAAGTGGAGTGAAAATATATAAATCTACACTCTGTGTTTGTATTTTTGCATCTAGCAGATCAACCCATCCAGACTTGTACAGCAATCCTCAAGGAATGACCGTGATTACCCTCGTATCAAGATTTTTGGAGCGTAAAAATCGAGTAGGATGATTGAGGGATTGCATGGTAGGTTTTGTGTGTATAATTGTTGGCTGATGTGAGAAGATAAATGAACTGAATTGATAGTAATGCTGAAGTGGCAGTGGTTGGGACTTAGATGATAGCAAGCATAACAGATGACAGCAAAAATAGCAAGTACTGAAATCCAGTTGAATACTACAGACGAGATTAAGTACCATCGCTTAAAAAATGGTATTCCTTGAGCAGAAATCCCCATCACATCTCTATACGGACTTAAATGTCCTGAAGATACCAATTCTCGAGCCAGCGAGACTTCGCGATTGCTGCCCACACTCTTCGTAAAACGGATTTACCTTGCTTTATGTAGATGCTCCAGAAAGTTTCACACTTCAAGGAGCTTAATATAGACCTCCCAAAACCGTGCACGGGACACCAGGAACCAGTTGGAGCGGGGTATTGGAACGATATGGCGTGATCAAAGATAGAGAAAGAGAGAATTACTGCAGTGAATGCGTATCAAATGACTAACATCCTGATTTCTGAACCCTAACAAAGAAGAAGATATCGATCACTTACGCAGTGAATCGTTCAATCCACTCCAAGGAAAAGAGCCATGAATCTTAACCATGTGATAACTAGTATCAAGTAGCCTTTCAAACATCCCTGCATATCTCTGCATATATAAACAGCCCATTGATCAAAGATTTCAAAAACCAAATATCCCTAAAGTACGAGATACTAGCAGGTGCAGATACTATGCTGTGGCTTCGGGAGGGAAGAGTACGGAGAATAAAGTAGTAAAACTTATGTAATAGGGTGCGTTTCAATGCTGGTTTATGGTAATACTGGATGGGGGGTGGAATATGATAAGAGGGTGATTGGTGACGTGAATAATATAGGATGGATATATGAATGACAGTGATAAAGATTGAGATCAAGACGAGAAATGGAAGATAAGATCAAATGCAGGAAGGCAATACTGTTGTCCTTTTTGAAACTAGACTCAATCTCCTCGCAACTTCAATGCCGATTCATAAATACGGATCACAGTATCAGACCAAAACCAATCAGCCCTCACTACTATCAGCCAAAGTATACAGTTCCCCCCCTTCTTCCGCTCCTATCTACCAGACGAAAACAAACAGTAATCACAATTCTATCATCAACAGCACTTACAAGTAATTTAGGACGAAAACAAGCAGATATATACCATCAAAGAGGACTTGCCACACGAATACCGAAGTACAAACTGGAATGAAAAGCGCCAAAGTTCTTTACAAATGTGCAACATACGTAACTTCCGAGCTAGAACATAGCTCGGACACAATGTGGTTCCTCTGAGCGGTACATTTTCTTTTTGTGTTGCATGAGAAAGGCCATCTTGGGTTTACTTATAGAAGATCTACTGTGGATGTTTGATACTAATTTCTTGCTTCGATCTGTTTGGTATCAATATTCAATATTCATGAACGGAACAGCTTGATCATCTGCTACGTGCATGGAGTAAAACATCAGTATTACCCCGCAAAAGGTGAATAGTCCATCAACTAAGATCATCACACGTTGTCTCAAAACAAAATAGAATCACCCGCCAACCAATACCAGGCTCCGATTCCATCTATAACTTTCTTTACGTAAGAATTTGGTGCAAATCAGGTAGAGGTTGGGTAAACAGATTGAAGTATGTGACTGGTTTCCATGTTTCGTTAACACCAAGTAAATGTAGCTTCAAGTTTTGGGTGACTAGAAAGTGAATTAATGTGCTTCAATCTACTTTGGGAAACTCCACACGCTTGTATCAGAATATCGGCCGAGGGAGTTGTATTTAAAAGGCTAGAGAGACTGAGAATAGAACTCTTTAAGCATCCCAAACAACATTAGCTAATAAGAGGGGGCTTGTCGAATACTGGCCGCTCACGCTGGATATATATTTAGCCATAGTCCAGACAGTTCGAGACGCTGTGACTGCATATGATATGTAAGGAACTTGGGAAATGGGTGCGGGTAGTTGTACGGAAGTGTTTCTCAATTATGATCCAATACTTTGAATGACAATGTAAATCTAAAAACGACAGTAGAAAGGAGTTGTGATTGAGAGAAGAAACATAGATCGATAACAGTTGGGATATATAAGATCAGAACAATACAATAGGAGAAGTGATGGCTGGTATTCCCATCAGGATTTCAAAAAAAAAAAACGGGATAAGAATGCTTTGGTATGGGGCTTGGATGAACAGGTTTGTCCCCCGCAAACATCGCAGAGTTCCAGTGGTCGAAAACATTCTTCGATACTTTTTCTTCCGACCAGTTTGCATGTTCTGCCGCGGATTGTTTATTGCCAACAAAAATACGGACGAATTTCGAATAAATAGTTAAAAATAAAAACCCGCATGATTTTGGGATGAAGAGGACTGGAAGTGCGCGAAATTGTGAATTATCAAAGAACTAACGCAATGATCTAGGGCGGGAATCTTGAGTACTATTTCAGTTAATCTGCATGTATAATAAATATCAAACCCAAACCACATTCTTTAGCTCCTATCAAACGCAACCTTCCACCTGGAACACCAAAATTCCGAAACCATGCTCAAATTTCCTAAACTAATATACTGCAGTCCCTACCAAAACTCCGCTTTACCAATTCAACCCCAGACCAAACCCCTCAATGGCGATATCTCCATAAATCCGACACCTACATGACATCTCCCACCGAAACAAAAACGCCCGTGCAACCAAAACCAGGGGTTATGCGAAGTATAAATGTGGGGTCAAAAATCCATCTAAACCTTCTGTCGTATTGAGCACCAATCACATCACAGCCCACTTTTCCGCATAGGGAATAGTGTGTTCTCACAACATCACTTCATGGGTTGCTAATTTGTGATGCGGGTTGATTCTGCAGGATCTCGACGGGCGTGTAGTAATTGGTCTTGGGTGCGCTCGGTAATTGCGGAATTAAGTGTAAACTGCGTGGAAGAGAGGAAAGCGAGGAGTATAAGAAACGTAGGTTTGTCCGTTGAATTGATGGCTCTGCACAGAAAGTCAAGTTAGCATTTTTCCATATATTTTCAAAGTCGAAAAGCATTCACTTCAATCACCTAGCCAAACAACCTCTTAAACACTTCTCAAAGCCATACACTCACTCATTCAATACAACCAGCCTACAACCTTCCCACGCATCCACCATGTCTCCAACCAACCACGCCGCCTGGCTCACAACCAAACAATCCCCCATCTTCTCCCTCTCCCCTGCACCATACACCGCCCCCTCCCCCAACGAACTCGTCATCAAAACCCAGTCCATCGCCCTCAACCCCGCAGACGTCCTGCTCCAAAAACTCGGCATCCTCCTTACCACCTACCCCGCCATCCTCGGCTGCGACGTCGCAGGCGAAGTAGTCGACGTACATCCCTCTCTCTCCCATCTCTATTCCATCGGTGACCGAGTCATCGGTACTGCCACACCTTTAGAGCGTAAAGACGACGTGTTTTGTTATGCTGGGTTTCAGGAATATGTAGTTTTGAGAGCTCCATTCGTGGTGAGGATTCCTGATGGGTTGTTGTATGAGGAGGCGGTAGTTTTGCCGTTGGGGATTAATACGGCGGCTAGTGGGTTGTTTCCTGAGGGGACTTTGGGTTTGGATTTGCCGAGTTTGGAGGGGGATGTGAAAGAGAAGGGAAAGACGCTGGTGGTTTGGGGTGCTAGTAGTAGTGTTGGGTGTTGTGCTGTGCAACTTGCTGCTCAAGCTAGCTATGATGTTGTAGGTGTAGCGAGCGAGAAGAATCATGAGATGGTGAAGAGCATGGGTGCAAGCATTTGTTTCGACCATAAGGAGCTCACCGTCATCGAAGATATCGTGGCATACCTGGATAACAAAGAAGTAGTCGGTATCTATGGCGCTATTTCCACAGACGAAACTTTGCCAATTATGGTAGCGATAATGGAAAGAACGAAAGGCAGGAAGAAAGTATCGTCGGTAAAGCCTGATGCGAAAGTATTTGAGACGGAAAATGTGGAGGTCGTTAACAATTTCCCAACTTTTATCGAGTACCAGGATGGTGGAATGGGGAAACGAGTTTGGGAATGGTTGGGGGTGGCGATGGAAAAGAAGAAGGTGTTGTGTATGCCGCCACCGGAGGTGGTTGGACATGGGTTGGGAGATTTGCAGATGGCTGTTGATTTGTTGGGCAAAGGAGTTAGCGCAAAGAAGATTGTGGTGGCGATTTAGGTCTGGATGGCATACTGTACATGAATATGTGTGTCCAACATTGATTTCTACTGCGATGACGTACAGTGTTCTGATATTATTTCATTAGCTTAGCGTCAATTGAAAATATGATTCTAGTCTTTTGGCAAAAGGCTTATGAGGCGGAAACGCATACTCAAAAGCTGGTGCTGAAGACTTGGTAGAGAGAAGTTAAAATGGAGTAATCTAAATTTGAATCAGCCAAGTTTTTGGGAGTTGAAAGTGACGTAAATCCAGGTTATATTTTCTAGACAATTTGATTGTTTAAGAGAAGCTTGAACATTTAGTTTCATAATTCTTATTCTTTGAATAGAAGATAGCTATTGACTTGGTAAAGAAATCTTTGAACATTTTATTTGTTGAATGCGGTATGGACAATGAATTTTATAAATTTGGTTTATTGAAGGAGGTTTGTACATTGAAATGGGATATTGTCAGTAAATAAGTTTCTTTCAAGTCATTTATGAATAAACATGTAAAACTTTTTATCGGATTACTCACACTTATGGTTACATTTCTCTCCATGCTGGAATCCACGGGTAGCTTTCTAGTGAGTGGGTGTAAGGGCAGTATGTTAACAAAACCATCAAGGAAGAAAAAGACGCCGAACTCGAAACAATAAAGGAATCTCGTAAGAATTGTGGTACTAGTATTCAAACCCTCCAAGAAGCGAAAAACACCCTATCAACAGATCTCGCAAAGGCAAATGAGGACCATGCTGGCTGCGCTACCGATATTGAAGGCAAAGCTTCCAGTATTACAGAACTTGAGGGTCAAGTCTTGGAAGGAATTCTGAGATTGAGAGAGTATCAAATATCCTAGATATGGCCAAAACTACTCTCCTCTGGTTTGATGAGGCTATTCGGGGCAGGGATGATAGGATCAAAGAACTGGACAAATCTTCAAGCAAATTATCACAACAATTGGCATCTGCAAATACATTACACTCTGGATGCGGTGCAACGGTTACCAATCTGGAACAACAGCTTAGGATTGCTGAAGGCTCTCACAAAGATTGTGATGATAGTATCCGGAATTTGAGACAGGACTAGAACCGTATACGAGGGGAACGCGATCAGTCGAATATTGATCGCAATGCATCCAGCGCTAGAATAGAAGAGTATGGAAGAGTGATTTACAATTTCTCCAGCTTGGAATTGGGGTATAAGGTATTGCATGAACATCAGTATGATACACCGGAATTTTGGCCTCTTGTACCCCGCCAAATAACCTACTGGGGAAATCAAGATATCTCAATAGCCCGAACATCAGTCAATCCGTATGGGGTTTTCTTCTACATCCAAGTACCATATCTGTATCAAATTACAAACCTATACCCCACAACGCTGTTCTCGGCCAGACGATTCAATTCCTTCGTATGGCTACAGATCCTTAGTATACTCTGGATAGTTTCGAGGCTTTTCAAGTATTATTGTTCAACGTCCTTCACGGTATGATATCTGGAAACAGATCTTTGGAAAGTCATATTACAGCCCAAGCAATTGTGTATATCATATCCCGAAACGATACAACTTCGGAGCTTAGGGGGTTTTATATGATTGGGGTATACGTCTTGACCTTGGTCAATCGCCATCGCTATGGGAATTTACAGTATGCTTTCTTCTACGACCGTCCTGTTGTAGAGCGCCGTATCACCGAGATCATTTCGCAATGTGGTCCTGCTGCTGTTCGATTGCTTAGTATCTTTGGTAGAGGATCTCGCCTCCCAACCATGATTGGTGAAGTATATCCATCGGAAAACGTTAAGCGTTGTGGTAGTTGTATTTTTATTGGGGAGGATACGATACCCTGGATTATCATTATAGATACGAATGTTTTCAAGGTCAAATTGGTTGAGCGGAGCTCTTTCGTGTTGGTGCAGGATGAGAATGGGGATGATACAATCAAGTATTGGGTGGGTAGTGTGGGCATGAATGAGATGACTTTTGAAGAAACATATAGTATGGAGAACTCAGCTTGGTGGGATAAGTATGTCCTACCGTATCTAGTTTATAGTAAGGGGCGGAAGACTTTAGTTATAGGGGGGCATTAAGAGTATCATCAATATAAGAAGTGCTTGTATCACATATGCGATCCTTACATCCTTATTTTCTCATCTGAAATCAAACTTCAAACATCTAGCCCTCATTTATTGGATTCCATTCCATTCTATTTATTCTATTCCAGTCTCGTCTCAATCAGCGAAAACCTTGATCTGTATATAGATATCCATATATATACACACATAACTACACTATATCTCAAATCCTGTAATCAGATCAAAACCCACTACGTTCATTTCCCTCCTATTCCCACGAACTACCTTCCCCCAAGCCGAGTTCCACAGCCAAACACACGGCAGACAATCCTAAGATGCAATTGATAACTGTAAGATGGCAATCCACAGATTTCAAAATGTAAATTGAAGTTTCTGCTCTTTAAATATACAAATTTTATACTGCTAGAATATTCTATCAATATTTATCTACGGTCACAGAGAGGATATTGAATGATTCGATATTCAATTCGAGCCGGAGGCGGAAAGAAGGGAACTACTGAACTAGTTTGTGCTGGAATTATTCATGTTGGGATGTAATATAATATAATACACCGCAGAGAAGAGGATATAATGATAGTACAAGTTTGACTGGGAGTATTGGCTTAAGGTAAGGGAAGAGAAGAGAAGAGTTGGTATGATATACATTTTTGGTATTGATATGGTGTATTAATTCTATTCACAATAATTATTGCTTAGATAGATTTGAGAGGGCAATTTAAGTACCATGTAGTGAATTATTTGAAGCTGGGAATTTGGTAGGTGACCGAAAAAGGAATAGAGGGATTTCGAGGGTTAGCGCACAATGGAATATTTTGAAAATTGAATTCTTTTTCCAATCATACAACCTACCTACCGTGAATTCAATCCATCCAAAAAATCAAAATCATCAATACAAACCATCAAACAATCAATCAAAATTATAAATCAAAATCATCCAAATTATTTTCAAAATGTCACAACCTACGAAACCTCACGCAAGTGCTCTTGGCACTCAGTATCCGCAACAATGCGTACCAAATGCTCTCGCAGTATCACCAAGTGTATCTGCAGCCATGCCTTTCGTATCCACACCACCAGTATCAAGCAGTCAGCCTTGTGAGTACCCTTTCATTTGAAAATTACCCCTTTTAGGCCTTTCAATGCATTTGGTTTGGTGTGACTGACTAATTTAATATAGCGAAGAGCTTGCGAGCCTTGAAGCGAGCCCTTGCGAGATTGCAATGTGAAGACGAGATAGCAGAATTGGAGCGGAGCGGTGCACCAGAGGGTATTGAAAACGAAAAGCGAAAACTTCGGATCATGGATTTGGAAGACCAGATAGAGGAAGCTGAAGAGAGCATCTTGGCTACACCAGCCCCTCAGTATCCCCCTCAACAACCAAGCGCCCGGTATCAACCACCAACCGAGCAGGCACTTGTCCCGTATCAACCAACAACCCCATCACCTCTACTTCCTCGAGTATCCCCAACTCTTCCGAAAGCTGGAAAAGAAGTATCAAACCTTGATGAGAATAAGCCTACCGTGGGCTCATGGGACGGGAAGACGTATACAAATGTATGGGAAGGAAAGGAGTATACCATAAATGTTTTATGCGGGAATGGAAATTTGGGCTGTGCAATTCCGCCCGAGAGGCGGGAACTTCCGCTGGAGTATATCCCTGCAATCAATTCAATCATAGAAGAGTGCTTGAAAGAGCGTCAATAGAAGAAGAAAGAGGAGGCAGCACAAAGAGCGTGGAATCTGGAGGTAGAGGAGGAGGATAGGAAGGAGTTGGCGAGGGAAAAGGCGAGGGAGGAGTATACAAAATATGTCGAAAGTCTGATGGTGGTGTCGAGACCTCCCATCCACCCCACCAATCAACAGTATAATCGCCGTATCCAAAACCAGACCACGGAAGTTGATAAGGAGAGAAATACTGGTGATGCTAAGGAAGAGGGGTCGGGTGGTGGTGATGAAAATACGTGGGACTTCGATTGGGAGAACAATCCCGAGCGCAAGAAGAACTTGGGTGGGAAGTATGGTAGAAGAAATTAGTATCATGATTGTTAGTATAGTTATGGTATTAGCATGGAGGTGGGATAGTATACTCATCCGATGATGATAAGTATATAGATGAGAACTGAATATACGTACGGTATATCTTTACTAGTATCATCCATCATCTCATGGGCAATGTAATACTATACCACACTATTTATTCATTCTTCCTTGCCTGTCAACACATCTTACGAGATGAATATTACCTTGAAAATAGAAATTAGAGAATCACAGATTGATGCTTGCCTGATGTGGATGTTCTTAAGACTGTCTAATCTAAGTTAGCTGAGCTAATTGTGGTAATCTCACCTCTACTAACTACAGAAGAAACTCCCAATTTAGAGAGAGATGTGAATATGTTTGTGGATGACCTAGGTAACGAAGAAGAAATTCAATACATATAAACATTACTCTTATTAACATAAGATGATTAGCACAAAAAGCAGTAATCCCCTTTCATATACCTAGGTAGTGAAAGTAAGAGATTTGGTAGTAGACCAATAAGTCATATGACATGTACGAAAATGGAATAGTACATTTTAGCGATTTCCAAGAATTCCCTCCATTTCCAATTCTTCAACCTATTTGACTTCTAGATTTTTCTTCTTCGCAGATTCATCAACATTAACAACATCAAACGCACACCCAATCACACTCAAACACACACTCAATCCATCAAACAATCAATCAATCAATTAATCGAATCAATTAATCGAATCAATCAATCACATTCATCCATCCCTTCATTCTTCCATTCTCCCATCTATCCATACATCCATCAATCTATCAGTATATCAAAATGGATACCCGTCAGTATGAATCACTGTTGCATGACTGGGTTTCTCGTTTGGTAGAAAATGGTATTTTGAACCGAAGTGTCTCAAAGGCAGATTTTAAGGAGTATATACAAGGGTTTCAAAAGAGCCCCGAGTATAACAAGATGGTGGACGAGATCGGTGAAAATGATGCGTTGTATACGGCGTATAACATTAGTATTGAAGTATTGTGTAAGTTTCAAGCCTGATATCTGAGACGAGGTAACTAATTTTGATGACTTCTAGGGGGTATTTCTGTATCTGTTCCGCGGTTGGCTGGTGGAGTAGTATTTTGTGATCATGGATCTGTCATGAGCATGGCCAAGAATGTAAGTTAGATTGTATGCGAGATTCATGGATATTGCTGACTTCAGATGAGATTACTGATAGGACCAAAGCACCGAAAGATCCAATCCCAGTATCCAACAACGAGGTAAAGGAGGTAGTATCTACAAACCCGGACGATGAATGGGAAGTAGAGGTATCCAAGGTGAGTAATAATTCATACCACTCATACAGCATTCATTAGAAGAATATTAATCTTCTCCTTTCATAGTCCGACGAGATCCAGAAGGCGAGGGAGTTTGGCAACAAGAACATGAGAAAGTATCGCGCCAATGCTGCTGTAAGAAACACCCCCACTGCACCACAGCATCATCGAAATATATCTAACTGTATGAATAGGCTGCTCAAGTATACCCTCCACCACCCAAGTCCAATGCAGATGGAGGAGACAATATCTCTGGTTCGAAGAAGGAGGAGGGAGAAGAACGTGCGGAAGAGGGAGAGTATAGTGGTGGTAATGTTCCATGGGACTTTGATTACCGATATCTTATCACCAGCAGTGATAAGAAGCACTCGGAAAGAAGAAACAAGTATTATAGGAGAAATTAGTATCATGCTTGTTAGTATGATTATCGTATGTTTATGGGCGGCTTGGGGTAGTATATTCATCGGCTCATGATGAGTATATAGATAAAGCTTGGGTATACATACACTAGTATAACTCGTCAACTCATCTACAATACCACACCATACCATCATGAGACCATACCGTTTCAACCAATCTCATTTTCCACTCACCAAAAGTTCTCATGCATATAATCCCTAACTCTAAATCAAACTCAAAAGAAGTTCCAACTGTCGCACCATGGCACTTAACACTTGCCATTTCTCACTCATCGGAAAAAATCCCAGCTCAAATCATATCATTCCCCCAGGAATTGCTATAGAATCTAGCTGACTAGGCTGACTAGATCGGATTAATACCTTACTATCATTATCACCAGCACTCATTCATCTCGTTTCCAGCGCATTCAAGTGGTGAAAACTTGATTGGAAGCAAAGATTGGCGAGCTAGAGATTGCTACCTGTCTGATGTAGATGAGATTGGCATAAATAAGTGATTTGGAGTGATACTGATATCTATACCTATGTCATCTGAGCTGGCTGGGCTGTTTGGGCTATGTAAGCTACCTGAGCCAACTATGTCAAGTCTTACTAACCTCTATTAATCAGAGAAGAGACCCCATTACCTAAGTAGACTTCATTCCATATCAACAAATCCACAAATCTTAGTACATCCGCTTATACGAGTAATTAGAAGCATTTCCTCCCACCATCAAGCAAGTCCTGGCTTTGACCAGTCCATGAGATGGTACATGGGCAGAATGATAATATTCTAAATCAAGAGCCAAATGCCAAGATATGGTTCAATTAACAAGGCATAGGAAATTTCAAATTAGATGATTGGCTCATGCTTGGGCTAAAGCTATGCACTCATCTTATGGGTTTATGGAATAGCTACTCATTATACAGTACTCATTCCCACACACTTTCCGTTGTCATTCACCAATCAATAAATAAACAATATCTTTCATAAAATATATTTACTCAAACGAGTTTAAACAATAAACTCTCTATCATCTAAAACCCGTTTTTAAAAGCATTCATTCATTGAGGTGAAATCAAACATTGAGATTTATGGGCCGGGTGTAGTAAGTATTTAAATACTTGCTTATAAATATCATTCATTAACCAAGCCTCAAACAATATGTTTTATAAATTACATTTATTCAAACGAAATCAAACAATAAAATCATCCCAACCTTTAAGATAGAAAGATTTTAGAGGGGTTCGAATTTATGATTTATGGTTTTGAGTGTAATGAGTTTTTATATCAATATGGTGTTCTGGCTTATCATGCTTTCATGTTTTCATCTTGAGACGTAAGATTCAAGCATTCAAATATCCCGTCGCATTTTATTTTCATCTGTTTTCATTTATCCTATTCCATTCTACTCAACTCTCATCATTCATCAAAAATCATCATCGTCAGTATACACATACATATCCAATCCACGGACATCAGCACAATATCCCAAATCCTAAAATCAGATCAAAACCCACTCTACCCCAGTCAATGCCCTCACAGTACCTTCCCCTGCCAAACATGCAACCCATAACCCAGCTCCACAAGCACAACACACCACCACAGCCATAAGATGCAATAAGTAACTGAAAGTTTGCTGTAATCTACAGAATCCAAATCTCAAACTGAGATTCCTGCTCTTTAAATACACAAATATTTACCACTAGAACCTTCTACCAGCGCATCTACAATATGATTGATACTCACAAGTCAGATATTGAATCATAGCTATCGTGAATCTGGAATCACAAAGTGGGGAGACGGGGAAAGTGGAGGATATTGAGTGGTTTGATATTTAATTTTAAGATATTTAATTTCAGTGCGGAGGGCGGGGTAGAAAACTTGGTATTCAGGAAAGCTACTTCGCACACGTACCCTTTCATTTGAAAATTACCCCTTTTAGGCCTTTCAATGCATTTGGTTTGGTGTGACTGACTAATTTAATATAGCGAAGAGCTTGCGAGCCTTGAAGCGAGCCCTTGCGAGATTGCAATGTGAAGACGAGATAGCAGAATTGGAGCGGAGCGGTGCACCAGAGGGTATTGAAAACGAAAAGCGAAAACTTCGGATCATGGATTTGGAAGACCAGATAGAGGAAGCTGAAGAGAGCATCTTGGCTACACCAGCCCCTCAGTATCCCCCTCAACAACCAAGCGCCCGGTATCAACCACCAACC
>JWJB01000143.1:0-18951 GCA_000812895.1 Rutstroemia sydowiana | reverse complement strand
GTTATACACTGAAGGTGTGGGGGGAGAGTGCTGAGGTTTGGTGGAGAAGAGGAGGTTTAAAGGGTGAGGGACTGGGATGTAGGGGTGAGAGTCCCGAGTGGGACATTGGGAAAGGAGGGTTGGGGGACTTTGGATTGGTGGGATGGGGGGAGAGTGTTATGATTGTGAGGAGGGCTGGGAGGGTTGAGGATGTTTGGGGTAATGGTTTTAGGGGAGAATATTGAATTTTAGAGGATGGGAAGGGTGTAAAAGTGATTACATATTTGATATTTAAGGTGGGTGTGCTTGGTTGTTGTAGATGGATTCGATGAATTAAGGATTTAAATCCGGGGGAATAAGAGAAGAGTACTTAATTGAGGATGTATCTTTAAGTGTATCTGAGCCGATGTGATGAGTGGGGAGTTTATGATGTGATGTGATGTGATGTGATGTATTGAGATAGAGGATGGAAAGTTTGAACGTGAATACAGTGTGTAGTGCACGCACTGGTAACAGTATAGATTTCTAGAGAAGATCTTGAGTCTTGAGAATGAATGGGTTTTGCTTGGAGAGATAAGAGCGTGGTGCTGGATTGTTGGTTGTGCTAATGGGGAATTGGGACGAGTTTGAGTATGAGTATGTAGGGTTAGAGGAGAGTCTGGGGATGAGGGGGATGAGAGTAAAGGGTTTGAATTGAGATTTAATGTAGATCGGAACGGAATATACATTCTACTTCGTGGTATATGCTTCGAGTTTCTTCGTCGATGGGTATATGAAGGATTTCCATCTTATTGAAGTGATACTGAGTGTTTGGCGCATATGTATTATTATGAGTAAGGTTCCAAGTTCTAAATTCTAATTATGGGATCAGAACCCAAATGACGGAAATCCGGATCCTATGCCTGCCCCAAAAGCTAGAGGCAGACCCAAGGTTTAAAATAACTGCTAATTTGAATTACATTGGAATCCTGTCAAGAGATATTACTGATGCTCCTATCCATCGAATCACAAGGCCTGCATCAAATGCTGTGAAATACCTTCCCATGTTCAGACCCTGAGCCTTGTTTGTAGATTCTCCCGCCTGCAAACAAATAGTGAGGGTGTTCTGGGAGATAGTAAATTTCCTGGAGTATGATTTTCTTCATATCTCTATGATGGTTTTGTGTTGTAACTTGAGATTCTTTGCTAGCAAAATAACAACTTCTAGCCAATTTAGAGAAATCCTATTCCATGATGACTTTTCCTAGCTCTACTATATTTTTTGGTTGAGGGGAGATTAGTTGGTTCATTTATATATTGGGATGATGTGATTAATTTTGTGCTCAGTTGATGAGGAGAATGTATTGGGGTTTGGATGAAGACGGTAGTGGTGGGGTTAGGAGAAGATTTTTGACTTTGCTATGATTTGGGAAGGAAGTAGAGAGGTTATTACACACACAGAAGAATAGGAGAATAATCGGGGCAATGGAATGAAGAATCGAATATCGTAATAATTGGGTTGGGTTGCTATGTGTGCTTTCTGGAGAGAATGGGAGATTAATATGGGTACATAGAATGCACATCAATGAATAACTACCTCCAATCTGAGATGATGAGGGAAGAGTACCTGATTTTTGCGAGCAGTGAAGGAGCATTCAGTGAATGAGTTTGAGAAAATAGTAGTAAGAGAAGGATTTGAGATGAGATGAGAATCGAAAGGAACACTACTTAACTTCTAGATTGGGATTGGCAAGTGTCTAGCTTATTGACAGAATGGTGCGAATGACATTAGATTTATTGGTGGTTTCTGCCATGAGTTCAAAGTATAAACAGCTTTTCCTAGGAGTGAATCGATGATAGCTGGGCAATGAAATAGACTGGGTTTGGATATTTTTGAGGCGATTGAATTCTTGGATGCGAAGTTAAGTATATGCTATTTCTCAAAAATGCAGATCTCTAATTGTGTGAATCACGAATCTCGAAGCAATGGCTATTTGCTATCCCGGACCATCCACTCTATGCAAGATGTAGTGATATATAATGCTTCACTTTCAAACAAACCGATAATTCGAAAGTGACATTCACATACCAGGTACTGTACAAAATAACCACTCTGGAATCTCATGTCAGCTATCGATACTATCTATATTGTTTGTCTCTGTTGCTTGGGACCGATCATCTTCGGGGAATTTTGTAAGCATCTGCTTAGTTTTCTGTCATGTTTGATATAGTTACTAGCTATAATTGGGACAAGTAGCTGTTAGCTCAATGGCATACGCTGCCATCATCGCTTTCCTTCTCCCACGTTTCCAAGCATTTGATTAAGTTACCATATGAACTTCATACCATCATACATGGATGATACTGTCTGGGAACTCTGGTTCGAGACAGAACTATTTGGAGACCTACCTACACCATTCGTAGTGTATTTAATGTATGAGAATAGTTGTGACTTGTTATCAGATCAGAGCAAGGAGCTGGAGATCCGACTTGTCGGTAGCGGTTATTTAATGTAAATGCAGTGGGTGCTTCGCACCGTCCATATATTATTTGCCCTATGTGTTAATATAATCGAAATACCTCCATTCAATATATTTTATTCCGCCACTCAGTTGCGTAAAGATAAGAAGACAGATAAGTTGAACATCTCCCTAAATTTCTCCGCCCGGTAAATTGAATAACTTTCGGAATTAAGCGATGGAGGAGCGTTCTCGATCACATAGCAAGGAAGAGCTATGGAGAGATTTCCTTATTTTCCTTCACGATTATGTACTACATACTCTATACAGCAAGCATAACATTTTAGCAATCTTCGAGCCTCATCGTCTCTACCGACCTATATTGAAACAGAATGATGAAAGCAAGGGTGGAGGAGGTTAACCAATAGCAGTTTCTAGACAGGAATATTCGCGTATTCTACGAGTTTCAAATGAGCGGCATATACTATCCGGATGTCACCCTTTTGCATTCGATATTACGACGTTCCTCGGATAAGATTGTTCGGTGTTACACAGCCCAACTGGAATGATTGTATTGGATTGGTATAAGCCGCGCTCACTGCGTTTGCTGCATAAGCAAGGCACAGTACTTCATCCATGCCCCGTTCCTGCATAGGTACAATAAGAACTTGTGCTGAGCGCCACTGAACTAAATCTGACTAGATGAACGCATAGTTTGTTGTAGGTTTGCATTCTAACTGCAAGTTTGGTATGAAAAGATGGGGAAAAATACAGTGATACATTGAATGAAATTGAAATATAACTACATTAAGAAAGAAGCACGTCTTCCTTTCTTTTTCCGTTTATGCCTCCAGGTGAGCGAACTTCTTGTATGATTTGCTTATGTCTTCTAGAGCACATACTTCGGACATACGTGGGGATTCACTTCTAGTTTGCATTAGTGTAAGATCAGATTGCATCACAGTAGCTCTTTTCATTGATGACTTGCGAAGACAAAGCTTTGATTGGAGGACCCCTACATTGCATTTTACCATAGCCTCTATACGATCGTTTAGATCAATGACCCCGCGATGTACGGGAAGTAGCATCGAGCTGCATTGGCTCTTTCGCCAATAAATTGCGAAGACGGAATTTTGATTGGAGGACGCCGGATTACTTTGCCTCGCAGCTTCCATAGCTCCCGTCTCGATCATTGTCATCCTAATTATAAGACTCAGCTATAAGTTTTACAATATCCTCGAATAAATTTTTATAATATTACACTTCCTTCATTTCATATATCTTGCTTTCTCATCATCATGGCGACCTCTACACTCAATGAAAGAATGGATGCCGTTGCAAAAGAACTCCAATCACTAGCTGCCGACGTCTCTAATGATGAATCTTCTCGTAAGAAACTTCTAGGAGTTATTACGCAAGCTATGAGTACTGTTGAACTTCCCGTTGAAACTATTTGGAAAATGATCATGTCGGTAAGGATCTGATTCTCCAGTTCCCCATATTCCTAAATGTACTCGTGCTGTACAAACGATTCTCCCCTCATCTCCATTTGCAAACCTGCATTCCCATATCTCTATCAGAAACTAACCATCGAACAATCCAGCCACATGCCCCATCCTCCCTAATGGCCCTAATCGAAATGGGAGTAGTCCAAGCAATCGCAACATCCGACGAGCCCAAAACATCCAAAGAATTAGCCTCCATCTGCGGCGGAGAGGAGCTGCTAATCAGTATAAATCACCGTCCCTAGATTTCCACAAACCTATCAACTAACAAAAATCTCACAGTACGATTAATGCGCCCCGCCTGCGCATTGGGATTTTTCCACGAACCAGCCATCCAAACCTACTCCTCAACGCCTCTTTCCAGAACAATGATGGCACCAGCCCTTCTTGGTGGTTACCAATACATGTACGTATTCGTTCACAACACTAGCCTTTCGTTCACATCACCCATAAATCACTTCCTTCTAAATCCACTGTACTCACAAAAACAGGTTCGCAGCCGCCACGGTCTCCCTCGCCAATCTCCCCACTTATCTCAAAAACACAGGTTACAAGAACGTAACCAGTACCCCCGGTCCCTTCCAAGACTCCCACCACACCACCTCCACTTTCTTCGAATGGTTACTCAATAACCCCTCCATAATGACCAACTTCAACAATTTCATGACCGGGAATTTAGAAACGCGAAAAAACTGGTTCGAGCTCTTTCCCGTCGAGGAAATCCTTCTCAATGGTGCTGATACCGATCCCGAGTCCGTTTTATTGATTGATGTTGCTGGTGGTTCTGGCCATATTCTCAAGACTTTCCATCAACGATTTCCCTCCGCAATTGGAAAATTGGTTTTGCAGGAATTACCAAGTACAATCGATGCCATCAAGCCCTCGGATTTAGATCCGGTGATCGTTCGTCAAAAATACGATTTCTTCACTCCACAACCTGTGAAAGGCGCAAGAGCATATCATTTAAAATATATTTTACACGATTGGCCAGATGAGAAATGTATTGAGATATTGAGGATTATAGCAGCGGCGATGAAAAAGGGATATAGTAAGCTCTTGATTGCGGAGTGGATTCTACCGGCCAAGAATACACCGCTTTATCCGGCGCTGTTGGATGTTAATATGATGGCGGTTTTGAGTGGAATGGAGAGGACGGAGAGACAATGGAAGGAACTGCTGGAGAAAGCGGGGTTGAGGGTTAGTAAGTTTTGGAAAACGGATGAGGAGTCGGAGGGGTTGGTGGAGGCGGTTTTGATGGAGTGAATTGGGGGCGGCGGGGAGATTGAATACTGATGGTGGGGTGCGGTATGTTAGGAGTTTGTTATGAGGTTTTGGAAATAGATTATGAAGAGATGATATATCAAATTCATGATTGAAACGCGATTTCTGTCTTGAGCCGGTGACCTTGAATGGGGTTTTCGGGCCCTCCATACAATCATGTAGAAATCGATAGCGGTATCGATGAGGGGTCTTCCAATAACTATGGACAATGTCTAGAGAAGTTAGTCTTATTAGCATCTTTAAGAATAAACAAAGGGACTGAACGGGATTTAGAGATTAAAGTCTTACCCCGAGACTCTAATCTTTAGATATGGGGTATAGGTGTCGACAAAGACCCAACGGGGTTAAGGTGAATGATTGCCGAGAGAAGGTCACCGGGAGTAAAGTAAGAAGAAGGTGGGTATTTACACCCAGGTTAATTAGTAGCAGTAGCAGTAGTAAACAACCCTGGCACATTCTATCAATCCGAGTGAACATGATTTCAGTGCCTCGAAATCTTATTGCTGTCATTGTTGCCATAAAGATTTTGCAACGACAACATCCACCTGCACATAGCCCACGATCTACAAATACGTACGTCTAACACATCTAAACGCACCAACCGACTCCACAATCAACTCAATACAAATAACCCCCTCTTTCCTCCCTCTCACTCACACTCTCCATACCCTACCTCTTCAGCGTCTTCTGCTTCTCCGCATCCCTCACCAACTTCTCCCCCTCCACCATCAATCCCTTCCTCCTCCTAACCCCATCCATCCACCTCTTACTAACATTTTCCTTATCTGCCAACTCACCCAAATCCTCTTTCTCCTCTTCAGTCGTCGGCACCCAAAACGGATCTTCATCTAATATTTCAAATCCTTGGAATATTAATTGTGGACTTGCTGCGCCCGATGTGCGTTTGCGAATTTCGTCGCTGAAACCGAATGATGTGGCGACAGGGAGGAGTGAGAGGATTGTGAAGAAGGGTGTTCCTTCTTTGAGAGATTCTGAGAGGATCCGTCCGCGGCGACGGGTAAGTACATCGTAGACACGGCCGAGGACTTCGGCTATTGGGGTGGAGGAGTGGTTAGTGTGTTTCTGTTATACTATTTCTTTCTGTGGATCCCAAGCACATGAGAAGGCGGAAGGGGGGGTTCTAAGTGAAGAGAAAGATGAAAAGGAAAAGGGAATAACGTACTACCAGCTTGAATTTCACAAGAATACATAGCAAGAAGTAACCTGGGACTCCAATCCAAGAAACCCTGCTTGATACCTTGCTGAACCGTCTTAATGACTTCGCCTGTTAAGCGATGGAGGTTATCGCGTGCTGAGGATGAGGATTCGTCCTCGTTATTTGTCGCGATGGTGACGTCTTCGAGGAATACGGCAATTCCTTGGACTGGTTCGGCGCACAGAGGTCCTTGGGCCATGGAGAGCTGGAAGGCGTAACTAATCTTATCGGCGAAATCGCGTGGTCGGAGCGTGTCTCCTTGGGGTTGTTGGGCATCTTCATTATTGCTCTCGGTCGTGCTGGTGGCAGGGTCTCGGAGACTACACTTTGTTAGCGGAAAACTATAGAGTGCTAAGTATGAAGTTTGCTTACAATTTTCCAAGAATTCCATCTTTGGTTGAGTCAATCAAAAGATTAGGTCCTGTTCGTCGTGGTCCAAATGCAGTGATTTGATCAACAGCCGAAGCCCAGATATCTCGTTGACCTTTAACTTCGTCAAAAGCTTCTTGAAGTTGTTTCTTGAATTCTGCTAATGACAAAATTCTTTCATCACCGACAATTTCATCAACCTCTTCCTGTTCTGTAGACTCCTGGGCGTCTTCCGCCTTCTTATTCTTCTCTTCTACTTGACGATCTGAATACAGTCTCTTGATAGCCCCTGAATTCTTACCCAAGAATTCCGTTACTTCAGCAGGAAGAGGTCGAACCCGAAGTTGTATAGTAATCTGTTTCGATGCGGTTGTCAAGACTACTCCACCTCTACCAAGCTCTTTATTTGCTGGAGGCTTCATCTCTTCCGCCCTGACGATAGTTTCCCGATATGGTACAATAGGTTCTCCTGCTTGAATCTCGCATCCCGCGAACCTCTCACGTAAATCTGTAAGACAGCGTTCAAGGTGTAGTTCTCCAGCTGTAAGTAGTACATGCTCACCGCTTGCGAATTGCTCGTATTCTGCACATGGATCACTCTGAACGAGTAACTTGAGACCATGAATCATCTTATCCAGATCGCCTGGCCAAGCCGGTTCTAAGGCTACTCGAACAATGGGTTGCGAGCCCATATTGACACCTGCAAGGTTAACAGAACCTTCCAGTTGACTGCAGATGGTTCCGGATTTCAGTATATGACCTTCTAATCCTCCGATTCCGAATACAACACCGGCCGGGACAGAAGTAAGTGGTTCCAATCCGCGACCCATAAGGAGATACAGTGCTGTGATCGTAACCTTCTTTGGTTCTGGACTGTTGTGTGGATGCGCGGGTGAGAACTTTGGAGGAAGAACATAGACCTCATCTCCCACAGACAAAGTGCCAGAATAAATACGAGCAAACCCAATCAGATGTTCCGGGTCTGGCTTCTTCTCATCATCGATGGATTCCTCGAGGTCAACTGCTCCTAGCGCATCTGATATTCCGCTCGTGGGATCTGAAGCTCCTTCGAGCGCCTGCTGTCTTGCAATTTCTGCTCGCTTTTTTCGGCCAAGTTCTCGTGCTTCTTCTGGACTCAACGCACCGCCTCTTCGTTTATTCACAGGTAGTTCACTTTCTGGTACAGAGACCATCTTACTCACATATGCTACAACTGGATCTTCTTTCGAGGTCTTAAAATTGATCATAGCCTCTCTTACCTTAGGATCCACGTCCGATGCTCCAGGAGACGAATCGATAAGAGCAGGAAGCCTTCCTGCTTGGGCATTAGGTGGTGATGGTAAAGATTCGATAACACTGACGAGTAACGCGGTTGACAGGGGAAGCCAGGCGGAAAACAACGTCGTAAGAATAGCTCGAGGGTCTTTGGATCGAGTAATGTGTGGGGGTAGAGTGATGTTTAATGATTTAGTAATCTTTTCTGTCAAAGCAGGATCACTAAAAAGTCACATTAGAATCAGACAGTGATTTGCATTGGATTAGATACATGAATAAAGACAAGGAAATAAGGAAATCCACGCACCCTTTGCCATTATCACCTCCTGTAGTTGCAGCATATATAGCCCACACTTGTTCCAGAACCAACTGAACAAACAGCGGCTTCAGATTCCTTCCTTTTAGATGTTTGGGCCCAAGGACTTTCTTGGTTTTAGGATCTAAGTAAAAATCTCCCCAGAGAACTTTCTCCATTGCTGTCCTCTTGATTCCCAATTTCTTCTCGTATAAACTTGCGAATTGTCTGACCGTAAATGCCCACCCATCGATGGCGCTACTGAATATAACATTATTCTTTTCTGGTGCAAAGTAAATATCTTCGTCATCCTTCTCTTGGAATTCGTTCATGGCCTCGGTATCTATTGAATTATCTCCATTCCCTTCATTACCCGTTTTTTCTTGTTCCTTCAAAGCTGCGGCAGCAATTCGTTCATCGACTCGTTCCCTCCAATTTAGATCTTCCTCCATTCTTTCACCTTGGAAAAAGCTTCCTAGGATAGCATTAACTTGTTCAAGTAGTTTGCTTAGATGTGTATATGCTTCCGCTGGCGTCATTTTCAATTCTGTGATAAGTCTGTCCATCTTATTGATAACCAAAAGAGGTTTCATATGTTCGACCCATGTCTGTCGCAGAACAGTGACGGTCTGACTACAAACACCCTCAACAGCATCGACCAAAACTACGGCACCATCGCATAACCTTGACGCGGTTGATACTTCACTACTGAAGTCAATATGTCCAGGAGAATCTATCAGATTGATCAAATATTCTTTTTGTTCGGGTGTAGCGCCTGGCGCATTTCGTCTTAGCATGGAGAAGTATAGGGATATGGCAGATGATTCCATAGTAATTCCTCGTGTTTGTTCATCCGGCCGTGAGTCGAGGTATCGTATTTTGCCTGCCAATTTCGCGGATATGATGCCATTTGTTGCAATAAGCGCATCTGTGAGAGAAGTTTTGCCATGATCCTAAGAGTTATTAGCATGATATTTTACGGAATGGGCAATGAATGATATACTTACAACATGGGCTAATATGCAAATCTTGGTTGTCAGTGTTAGTTATCGCATTTACTTAACGAACAAAATACCCCGCCAACCCACTTACATTTCTTATATCTTGTGAATTTTGCTGTAAAGCAACAAGCTTCTCTGGATTAACGACGGGCATTTTATCTTGTCTATGAAGATATTGGATATAATCGAAAATATTAAGACAAATAGATAATAGATTCGTGTCGATGGAGAGGAAGAAATTTATGTTCTGGTAGTTAAAATTTACAAAGCTTTTTCTTTTTGCGCCGGGGTCTGAGGTTAGGTTACTGATACCTAGTAGATTAGTGCGGATGAGTAATTTTGAGTAATTCTGAGTAAGGGTGACCCAATAAAGCCAATTTGAATGGTCTATAAAAATCACCTGGTATATGAGAGATGCAAATTCATATACTTAAAAGAAGAAAAGACTTCAGATCAAAATATATGCAGACGTGTGGCAATAAAGTTGGGCTGTTAGGAATTAAAAAAATATCGACGGCGCGGAGGCGGAGATATAGCGGCCGCTTATCCGTTGGTAGGCTAGGAATTGGAATAAGTCGAGTGGGAGAAATTCAACTCCTTTTTAACATCCTTTATATCTCATTTCGTTAATCAACCAAGACTGTTCAGATGGGCAAATTCCAAGAACCAAGAGACAATCATCCCATATATTTAAATCAGCCATCATGTAAATATGATATAGCAAAGCCCTTCAAACCTCGGGGTGATACTGTAGGGTGACTCAAGACACCCGTACGATTTATCACCGAATAATGGTGAGGAATAATCGACCATTGCTGGCTCTTGTAGCTCACCGCAAGGTTGATTGGCTTGCCAGTAGTTCTCGCGCTCTCAACAACTCCGGTTGATAGCTGTCAAAACAAAGTACTCAAACCTTGAGTCTCCAATTTCGTTCGGCTTGGAACTATGCCATCCTTCTCGGTGACTTTTCCCAGAACAGTGCCGAAGTTATCACCATTGCAGCACCAAAAGCCGCAAGCACAAGCATTTGAATCTTGTACGCATCCGAGTAAGTTTGTCTGGTGAGGGACTGAATCTCTGGTGGGAATTCGGACATGACCTGAGCCGACTGGAGAAGGGCATTCAGCTGGGTTCCGGAGAGGACCGTGGAAAGAGATGTTGTAATCTTGTTATGGAGTACGTTGGTACAGATTGCAATACTAATCGATCCGCCGAGGGCGCGGAACTGCCCCATTCCGCTCATACCTACCGCTGCCGAGTAAAATGTATTAGTCTAATGGAGTGTGCTTGGTGCAAAACAACAAGGGGCTGTGATTGTATCAGCAGTACTGACCCATATCTTCTTTTCTCACAAGAGCGGGGACCATCATGACTGAAGTACCAAAGCTGCCACCAACTCCAATACCTAGAATGACTTGGTATCCGTATATAGAAGCCGAGATGTCAGGGTGCGATGAGGAAAACCCAAGCAAAATGAGTCCGATGATTTGCAGGGGCACACAACCAAGCAATACCCACGCGAAAGGCAGTTTCAGATATTCAACCAGTAAGCCACCTATGAGCGAACTGAAGGGGACAGCAACAGTTAACGCCAATACATGAATTCCTGCTTCGAGAGGAGAGTTTCCGTTTACAACTTGAAATATTTGCAGAAGGTTGATTACGGCTGTCGTCAAGATTGCGCCATTAAAAAGTCCATTTCTTTTTCCACAAAAGCTGTCAGCGAATGTACAATCCTCAGTCTCAATGCACGCGAAATACAATGAATAATATGAAATACCACACGCACAAGAATACTCCTGCCGCAAATCTATCCGTGGCCAACCGCCAAGGAAACACTGGTTCTTGATTGGTTTCGCGATGATCTTGATACCATTCCCACACCGCAAAAACTATACAAAGTACAAGGGATATTGTGAGTAGGCTCACAGTTACCGCGCTATGCCAAGAATATCGTGTTCCTCCCTCCTCCAAGGCAGCGACAAGTAATATTGTAGCGCCCAACAGAAGCAGAAATCCACATTACATTGCCGAAGTTACAGTTTAGAATGGAGTTATATATCCACCGATCGCAAAGCTTTTCATCAACTAAGTAATTACAAATCTCCCTAATCCATTATTCACTTTTTGTTGACCTAACTAATCTCCCCCCTCTAGAACAAAGATCCCCCATTCCAAGTCCAAACTAGATATGCTGCACCAATATACACCATATGCGGCAGAAAATGTTTTATGATCTTGTATGTAAGCACCACCCTGAATATGTTGACGACATAATTGCCCTTGTTTATGAAAGGAAATGGTTCATTTGGAATTTCTCTTCCGAGAAACTCGCATAGGGGCTCCCAACCATCCCGAGCCTGGAACTCCAAGAGGTTATCTGCAGGTACGACGCTGCGAATATGTGCATTATGCTTCTCCATACCGGACAGTAGGCCCTGTCTGTCATTCCATGGCTTGGGGGAGGCAAGATCGATGACGCAGAGCTTTAAGAGTTCGTGTGTAGCACCCATTCCGTCCTATATGATTGGGTTAGTCAATTATTCATGAAAGCTGCCAGATTGAGGGACCAAGAAGATGATCATACAAAAAGATTGAAATCGGCTTACCGGCTCAAGGTATTTCAAAAATGACCAGATTCTCCACGATAGGATAGTTAAAATCTTTTCATACGATTTCATCCAAGCACTTGGATCGCGGGTGGTAAGGACGACTTTAGCATTAGGGAAAGCAGTTAATAGCTCGTCTGCGAAGTTGTTACAAGGCGCGTCAGTCACAGCCTGGAAATGAGACTTAGCATGCTTCTTTCGAAAAACAGTTAATACTCTATCTATACTGACGCTGTAATTTTGCAGAATTTTATCGAAATCTTTGGGGTGATATTGCTTGCCCTCGCCATACAGTTTGTACCTCATAGCTTCCCGCCAGCAGATAACATGTCTATCTTCGAAGGCCTCCCCAATCGGTGCCATTTCGAAGAAGTGATAGCATCTATAGCCCAATTTATTCAAGGCTGTATATGTAGCTAATGACAGTTAGCGACGCGAATGCTTTGACATGCTCGCAGTCTATACTCATTGTAGATGTGCGTGATATCCCAAAACACAAAACTTGCATCTCCACCGGCCGAGGATTGATGGCTGTTATCTTGTCGATTTGTCGTTGAGTCGCCATGATCCAAAGAATTTTGATGTCCTTAATTTTTCGACTTCTTTTTCATGCGTTGAAAGACACAAGGACCACCAAGACTAAGAGCGTAAAAAGCTTGTTAAACAGATACCCTGCTTTTTGAATGAAAAACAGGTGGGTAAAACTGAGATACTCAAACATACAACATTTGGTCACATACTGCGCCGCCATGATACTTCTCCGCTATAATGCTTCCTGCGCATTTAGCGATGCGAGTTATATTCATTACAAAATCGCAAATTGCGGGGTTCGCCGAGTATGCTTTAGCTAAAATCTATGGAAGTCATTGTCTCGATTCTAGGACCCCAGTCTTGACATACTCTTTGAGGTCTATTTTCTTGAATCGGGTACCAAGTCTGGGATAGATTTACAAATCCGGTGGTCAAGAAGCGATCGGAAACCGTTTATTCTTCATCCAACGCGTATCGATGGATTCAACGAGTATACCAAATATATCCCACCTAACTACCTCCACACAACTCTTCAATCAATCATCCCATGGAGCTTTATCCCCAACCGGCTGATCAACTTGCTCATCAAAAATATCAAATCCACAATGCATACTAGGATCTAAATATCTCACCGGACCACACTCTAATGACCCCGCCAAAGTATCCACAATGCAAAATTGCTCCTCAGTCAATCTTTTCACAACCGGGGTTTCAGCGAGTCGATCTACATTCACTGTTTTTGGAATTGCGGAAGTTCGCGTTGGATGGCCCAGGATAGAAGTACTTGTGCTGGAGTCATGGAGCTTTCTAGTGCGATTTGTGCAATCTTTTTTGAGTTGTTAGATTGATGATATTGTGTTATGGGTATAGATATTGAGATTCTGCGATTGGATAGGATAGGAGTTATCTAACTTTTTTATCGAAGAGAGGACCTGGTATATCTGCGTTTGGAGCTATGACCCCTGTAGGCTTTCCACCAAGTGGTTGATGGGCCATGAGATGAATATTTTCTTTCTTACAGAAGCTGAGAAGCTCATGTTGAGGGAAATAACTACGTTGAGTAGAATTAGTATGTTTTTTCATTCCAGACTATACTGTATTGCATGTACAATAAAGTAAATAAGAATAGCGAAACCAATCATACGGATGCATTTCCACTTGATTCACAGCCGGTCTTATCCTCGCAATTTCTAATATTCGTTTCGTTTTGAGAATGTTGAAATTGGATAGTCCTGGATGAATTGTGTAAGTAAAGAATGGTTGTGACTCTAGTATTGTGGATGTATGTTATTTATTAGAATATAACATTACCTACCAATTGCTCTTGCTTTTCCACTATCTACTAGTTTTTCCATGGCTTGCCATATTTCTGTGTATTTTCTAGATCGCGAGTAGTCGATTACTGGCTTTGAATTGAAAGAATGGGAATATAAGCTTGTGGGTTTTCAAGATCGGGTTTTATAGTATTGTATTGTATCCCAGGCTTATACTTATACATACCTTTCCATTTCCACTAGAGTGACGAATGGTACTATTGTTTGGACCGGGAATATATGCATGTGGATCTAGAGTAGATAGTTAGTTCCTCATTGTATTCATTTAACATGTATATACAATGGATACATGAAATTTCGAAGATGAAAAAGAACCCTGGAAGAAAATGAAGGGGGTACTCACAATGCATCAGATATAAATCAACTTGATATTCTAAGCATTAGCATAAGCTACTGTAGCTACTTCTTCATATTTGCCAACTAACCATAATCCAAACCGAGTCTCTTCAAACTCTCATCAATCGCCCTTTCTACATCTTCGGGTTCATGCCATGATTGTGCTCTAGAATAGTTATTAAAAAAATCAAATAGGTTCGTTACAAATTTCCCAAACCAAACAAAACCCAAGAATCTAGATTTATAAATTGTAGAAGGGCAGCATGTATATCTCACACACAAACATACAATTTAGTAGTAACAAAAATCTCCCCTCTAAGAGGGGATCTAAGAGGGGATCTAAGAGGAGATCTCCCAACCCCATCCCCAATAGCCTCTCTAATACCTTCCCCAACAAACACTTCATTCCCATACGAAGCCGCACAATCCAAATGACGATATCCAAGCTTGATGGCGGAGAGAACAATGGGTTTTATGAGGGAGTTGGAGTTGCTGTCGTTTTGGTAGGTGCTTAGGCCGATGGGGGGAATGGGGTGGTTGTTGGGGGGTGTTATGGGCCATTTTCTTTTTCTTTTGGTTTGCTTGCTTGCTTGCTTGCTTGCTTACGCGGATATGAGAGGATGAGCGGGGGATGGATGAGTTGTATACTGTGGATGAGGGGTAAGCTGTAAGTATATTTTGGGAGAATGGGGAAGTGGGGTTGGTACGTACGGTGTGGATTTATTGAGGTACAGTATGTTCTCCACATCACATAGAACTATTCTACAGAGTCTATAGGTGAACCATTCATAATTTCGTGACTTGAGATTATGCGAATATGTTGATTTGATTGGTGCATAGCTCAATTTGAATTTCCAAATACTGGTACAGTAGTCAGACCTGCCACTGCCTTACGTTCATCATTATTGCTCAATAATGGTCTGTTGGGATATCTCATTGGTGAGTGGGTCTCATCTGTTTCTAAAGATTTTGAAGACGTTTATGTGGGTAGATTTTCACTTCGTATAGTGGTCGATATGAAATAAATAGAAGATGAGGAGGTGCTAGATAGAAACACTCTTTAACTCCTACTCTCCACTCATAAAGATAAAACCATATCTATAAGGTTATTGACTACGGCCTACTTTGGTTCCAAACGAATGACAGGTTTATGCAAAGTCTTTAGACCATCCCACTAGATATATAGGAACACAATAGGAACGGGCTGGAGCAAGGAAGAACCTGTAGGTACCAGCAGTACTTGTCTTAATGTGATATGCCTGATTTTTGCTTTTTGCTTTGCATTTGGTTCGAATCCCAATCTACTCAAGTTATGAGGGCCTCCCTTCATGAGATAATATGTAGTTTATAGTTTAAGAGGAAATATACTCAAGTGCTAAGATGAGTATCGGTACCGATTAGTGTATTTCCATTTACAGAATACATACAAAAATACTAATATTATAGGGATAACTGGCCACCATTAACAATTTCAACCGAACCAAAAGAAATCATTGTTTAGCAGAATAGTAAACTATACTCTATTAACCATTGTAGGTTAGTGAAAACACCCACTCTTGAACATATCGACATTCATTTCGACCCAATTCTCAACATCTCAATTAACATGTTCTTTTTTCAATCAAAAGATGGAGCCAGGCAAACTTCGCAACACAGAATTCTTGGATTCTAATATTTCTTGCCCAATTACCAGATATCAAACAAAGTGCTTTCAATAACCGAGCTTCATGTGTCGGCATGGGCAACCCAAGTTCAAAGTATCTACTCTACTCCAAGATGAAACGAGGGGAGAATAATTATCTTAAGGTATGGTACAATTACAAAACTTCCACTTTCCTTATCCTGTTAAATTGAGAATTGGAATCATGAGAATGAGATATATCATATTATATACAAAGACGAAATTAAGAACAACCTACTGCAGACATCAACAGGTGATCTAGGCCTAGCAGCCCTACATGGAGAATACGAATCCATGAAAGCGATTGAAAAGGCCAGTCCGAATTTCATTGCCACATCAATAGCATACGGATCAATGAAAGAGCAACCAAATTCCCATTTCTACCTAGGTTAGGTCACTATCTACGCATTCTCAACACCTTACCCTCACCATCCATCTATTGCACCCAACTAGCCACCATCCATCTCTCATCCATGCCCCTCTCTCCGCACAGCCAATACGGTTTCCCTATCCCAACCTTCAATGGTTCATTACCTCCAAAAACCAACCACGCCAATAAATGGAAAACCTTTTTTCGCACATAGCTTTCAGCACATGTTGTCTATGAATCGGATGAGATGTGAAGTTCATGAAGAATTAGAAAAATTTGTTACCCATGTTTTTCGAGCTTGTTATTCCACGATTATTGAGACCTATTATTGAAAGACATCTAAACCCCATGGGGATACATGGTGTGGGAATGTGGGAGTGGTGAAGTTGGATGATGGGGAAGAGAGAGAGACCTGTGATTTTCGATCCGGGGTATTTCTATGGGCATAATGAATGTGCGTATTATATTCCATCTATTTTCCCCTCTACCCTAGGGATTTTTTCTTACATTTCTCACCCATTATGCAATTAATGACGAAACTGCGAAAATGTATTTGGACAGTACTACGAGGTACCACTATTACACAATCTAATCTTCAATTCATTCACAGATGAACTACAGTAAGTAACTGGCGACCGGAAAATAACCAACGCTCTAAAACTTATTTCGACGACTATGGTTATTATGCTTATTTCCCCAAAGAAAGAATCACCAGTTGAAGATTACGATGATTGGATTTTTCTTTACGCAATGTAAGATAAATGATATCCATATCCATATCCATATCCATATCCATATCTCCAAATTTCAACATGTATTTATAAATACTATCTATATATAAGCTCACAAATACATCAAGCTCTTCAAATTACCAGAATCGAATACTGTATCTTCCCCAATTTATTGGAATGCAGACAGACGTGAGTTTTAACTTCTGTTTTATGGGTTTTTAAGTTTGCTGTGCTATGTTATGTTATACTATGATATTTTATATTTGAAAAAAAAAGTATATGTAACTTAGTAACGAAACTTACAGACTTGTACTTAATATGAGATATCTGGTTGAGAAATATCCGAATGGATTGAAGGATTTTGTTATAGTTTAGTACTGGACTTGGTTGATTTGGATGGGCTGGGTATGGTAAAAAGTATCGATGGTTTTACCAATTGGTGAAGAGCGAACTTTTCATGTTAGGAACTTGGTTGTGGACGATGGAGAATTGATCACTATAGAATATCAGTCATCACTTCGATATAATAGCTGATCCTATTGGTAAACCGTAGCCCCTACCTATTCATATCTCATCCTTCAGATACCCCAATACTTTAGCAAAAAGAAAATGGCACTCTCATTCTCGAAATATCAAAGCGCTCTTCAGACTTCAGGCAAAAGATCGCTAGCAATACTGTATAATACCGCTGCCCTTAATAGTACCCTCGAGAACTAATATCGAATCATTGCTAATTCTTCTCTATATCAACATACCTAGGTAATTAGCTACTTAATATAATCCTAAATATCACCCACTCACCCACTCACTCACTCACTCACTCTATTCCTCTAAGTCTCTTTCAAGTTGCAATTTAGATCCCAACCCGAACCTCATCATGATCAGCTGGGAGGGAAGTTTGAAGAGAAACATAGGTTTTCTGTTCTTCTACCCCTCCTCCCCCGCCCTCCACCTACCCATAGAATTATAAGCAATGTTAACACTATTAGACACACTGCTACTCCCAAACATAGATTTCCTCTTCTACTTTTCTCTCTCCATTCTCCCTCTCCGCCCTCGCCCATCCTCTCCTACCACCCAGGGATAATTTTAAATCAATTCTCCTTCACCTGATCATCAACTAGACAGGTCTTCTTATTGTACATAATAGCTAATTGAGCTAGCTGCTAACTAATTCTTCCAGAAAAGGTAAACTTGTATTTCGTCTACGAGACGAATGCAATCCGATACAATCCGATCCTAGTGGATGCACGTTTCAAACCTTGCGTCTGTCGAAACTTCCCCACAGACCCTAAGATTGATATTGGAATTGAGATGATATCCAGAAAGGATAGTATTTGTATCATCGATATCAATTGAGATGGTAGACATATGATATGGATGTTGATTTTCGAGTGTTCTCTAACTTAAGCTGCATGTTGATTATGTAGAATCTTAAAACATACAAACTGGAATATTGGATTAAGACGTCCATAATAAGTATGTGTGTTTATCATTCCTCTCACTGGGTGTTCTTTATATTCAAGATATGGAAAATTGAAAACGTTGAAACTATGAAAAATAGGGTAAGATCTTACCTAGGCATTTTACCAGTAGTACTAGGCCCAGGGTCCACGGATGCCTTTAGCTTAGAGCTACCTAGCCCTAGAAGTACCGAACTAGACAAAAATCTTAAAATATGCCTAACGAAACTTTCTTCCAAAGGCAAAAAAGTAAAGGCGAAATAAAGATACAGCCAAAAATTAATTCGTACAGCCACGCCAACCAAGCTTATTAGGCAGACGAGGCAGATGACATGAGATGAGATGAGATGAAGATGAGGCAGATCAATAATGTACGTGCAATGGTGCAGGTGCAAGTGCATCTTATCTTTGGTGGAGAACTTGAGAACTCTGGAGAGCATATGCAGCTGCCGACCCCCCCATTTTTTAGACGACACTCATATCTTCTTGTAGAAATTTACCCCATAAATTATACTACAATAAAGTAAATAAGAATAG
>JWJB01000142.1:0-15110 GCA_000812895.1 Rutstroemia sydowiana | reverse complement strand
TAGATTTATTGCAACCACTGGTGTACCGCCAAAAAAACTTACGAACCTCAGACAGAAATTGAAAACCAATAGAACTAAGCCTTTCGACGAAACGTTATGAGCCGACTCTGCGGACAACAACAATTACAACTCGAAGATTAAGATTACAGTCCACGAATCACCGGAAAGCTATGGACTGCAGACTGAGGCTCAAGCCCATGAACCATTGCAAGCCTGCAGATCACAGAACGACGGGAGCTATTGTTCATAATTCATACAAAAAATGATTCGGAACCTACACTATAATCACAACTCGAATATTGAGAGTACAATTCATAAACTATTGAGAGATTGCGACTCAAAATAAACTAGGATTGAAACCGCAGATTACCAACTGCGAACGATTGAGAATACTATCCGGATGTCATCAGAACTATGGCGGACTACGATTCCCGGAGAAAGACGATTCTACTTCGAACACCTCGAGCCTCCGACGACAATTTCAATCTTCATAAAGGGAATAAGAGCATCGGTTGTTAGTATTGCAGGTGCAAGTTGTGGTATGAATAGGTTCAACTGCGGGGCTTAAGGGCGTCGAGGCTTTTCTGGTACATCCCTTGATCTTTGCGACGGTGTTGCAGAAAGCTGGTAGATATTTCTTGCAGCGCATACGATCAACAGAGAGCCAGTAATGATCATCTCCAGAGACATTTACCATCGAGTCGAGCAACCCCCGCTGTCGATAGTGCTCCATATCTCCGTTCTGCTACGGTACAACAAGGCTGAAGATACAAAAAGGCTGAAGATACAAAAGGGCTGAAGACGCACAGGAAATCCATTCCCATGATGCTTGCTGCTGCCGATTGAAATTGTAAAGAGAAAGGAACATGTGTAGTGCTTCTAGACTCAGGCCATTGGACAGTATATCTAGACAGGTGGAGTTGAGGTGAAGATGCGAATGGCAGATCGAGACAATTGGAGTTGGGGTGAAGATGCGAATGGCGGATCGAGACAATTGGAGTTGGGGTGAAGATGCGAATGGCAGATCGAGACAGGTGAAGTTGCGTGAAGGGCGAACGGCAAATCGAGACAAGTTGAATTGCGTGAAGGGCGAACGTCAAACCGAGACAAGTGGAATTGCATGCAAAGCAAACAGCAAATCGAGACAAATGGAATGGCGTAAAAGGTGAACAGCAGATCGAAACAAGTAGAGTTGCATGAAAAGCGAACGGCAGATCGAAACAAATGGAGTTGTGTAAAAGGCGAGCAGCAAATCGAGACAAATGGAGTTGCCTGAAGGGCGAACGGCCAGCATTTTCATACAAGTGAAGTTGCGAGAAGGGCGAACCGCGAGACATGTGCAGGTGGGCTGAAGGGCGAAATGACAACATTACCATACAAATGCAGTTACTCTTCCGTTTATTCAAGAACAAGAAGTAGAACTCACTCCGGAAGAATAGCAACGACAATACGAGGAACGGCGCCAAAACGAAATTGCTCACAAATACGATCCACAGATCTCGCCACCTGGTAAGGTTCGAGAGCAATCAACCACATCGATTACTTCTTAGAGAAGCTCAATGAGTACAAGAACGACGAAAATGTCAACGATAACGATCTGCGAGGATGTTTTGCTGAAGATTTCGAACACTGAGAGCCCGACGACTTGAATTTCCTTAACAGTAAGTTCTTGAAGAGAATGCGCGGAGTACTAGTGAACTGACGTACGTGTATTTGTCTCCAGCAGATAATCTAGAAGCGATTTTCAGAGTAATTTACAATGTCAGCCATCACAATAGCCCACATTCAGCATCAAGATCCTCTTCTTTCACATCCGCAAACCAAGATCCGACCGCGATCCAATACCTATTTCGACAAACCAACAAGGAGGCTCAGAACAAATCAATGAACTATGGCCGCTCAAACAGCATCAATTCTCGCCTTACAAGACACAAACACAATCACATCAAGATGATGCGTTTGGCGGATTTGGCGGAGATGGAGACGGGACTTCAACGAAGAAGCACACTGGATATATTGACAGAAGAGGAATAAGACGAGCAGGACCGTCGGGGTACTATCGTTAATACACACAACGACGCACAACACATAACCAACAGTGCTCCTTGCTGGCACCGAACAAAGCATCAAACCAAGCCCAGGGTATCAACAATCTACAAACCCATCTGAACGACCTCAATTCGGAACTCGGTCTGAAGCTACGTCAAAATCTCAACTCTGATCCCCAACTCTCTCACAACCTGGAACCACGAACTCGACAATACAGCACAAAAGTCCGCAGATCAATAAGACAACACAAGAGTTCGCAGGTTATCAATATTCGGAGGCCTGCCGCTACGAACACCACCTTCACCGATTAATCTAAAATCACCAACAGCGATCCCCTTGCAGAACAGAGAACAGAGATTCGAACCAGCACCCGTCAAGACTTCATGACTTATCGTTATCAGAACGAAGCTCAACGATCTGAACCTCGCAGGGATCCAACCACCCTGCGTACTCGCTTCGAACCAGAAAAATTACAACGCAGCAACAAGGCCAAATTGGACACTCATTACCACGAGAAATCTCCGACAGAAAATACAATGTCGACAAATCAAGCAAGAATGCCTTACAATTCTCTGTCGATGCGATACAGCATACATATATACTAATGCGAAACTAGCAAACACACTCCAAGGTCCTCAATTAGAAATACCTGGTTCCTGGCGAGAACGTATGTATTTCCACAATCCCCATATTCTGTGTTGCTGGCGTCCGTTTCAGTTCTTCGAGATCGAGACTTTACTCAATTGACATTCAATCAAATGTGCAATGGTCGTACGGGATGGAATAGTATGGGCTTTGGAAAGGCACATTCCAACCCGGACTCGATCAGGTCCCCAGCGGTACCAAGGTATACAAACCCTAGTTCCACATCCACTTAAAGAGTAAGAAACTTCAACCGGTACAGTCACAGAACATTGATGTCCACGGAACCAAAGGCAAAGTATGAAAAGTAGCATCCCAAAAGGACCAATATGTCGCACAAGCTCGTTGTCTTCACTAATACCTTCTTTCTTAACACCCGCACTTACAGCTCTCAAATTGTCTACTTTATCATACTAATGGACAGAAATAGCAACAACACCATTATCCACTGAACATCTATCAGATGCAAAAAATCACATGCAATGTATTAGCTTCAGAATTATATACGCTTACAATGAAAGATGCTGGCGCCGCTATCGCTAGAATGTTAAAGCTCGAATCGATCCCAACCCACCACCATTGGGGTCATGGAATGAAGGTATACAGACAAGGTTTGGGGAACGATTGATGAAGGTCTACATTTCATTATGTATTGGTATTTTTCACGATTGAGGAAGGTTTACCTTTCATTATGTATTCATGATTTTCATTTGACTATTGACTAGCATTGGTAAGGTGATGGATGAGATTATGCTCTTGCTCCCCTCGTAGCTAGTACGACTTAGAGACAAATAATACATTCAATACACATCCATACATAACATTTTCATACAAGTGGAGTTAGTGTGAAAGGACGAAATGACAAATGGAAGCAGTGGCAAGTGGGGATCGAGGATGTTTGAGGCTGTGTCCTTTTTGTATATTGATATGCATCAGACCAATTCTATCAATTGCCATTCCTTTTATTTGACTTCTTAAGTTGTTGCTTTTCTCAGTCCTCTAAATATTTGCTTGGAGTAGTTCGACATCGGGGAAGAAGTAGTTGGATAATATGAAAGAGCAGTTGAATGAGCAAAAGGGTGAGAGAGTATAAAGTTTTCTTTTCGAACTCAACATTGAGCAGGAAGGAGTATAAATACCTTTACTTTGATTTCGACGTCAATCGAAGACGTCGAGGAGAAAGCCAAAGAATGGCCTTTGGACTTCGGATCTTTGAGATGAGAGCATATATCAGTAGCACTCTTATTATCTTCATCGTAGCTAGTAAATTGTGAAAAGCCGAAGCACTCAGACTATCAATTAAACCTAATCAAACATTTGGTTGGATGACAGTCAAGCTTTGGCCGAGGGGGATGATTTTCTTGTTGCCCTAGTGGAAGGTGGGGTGAATGTAATTTATATGCAGGGATTGAAATGAAATTGGTTGCATAGAATGGGTTGGGATGAGTGTGAGGAATGTGAGGTGTATGCGGGTATACAAGAGTTTGCTCGATGAAAAGAAGTGAGGGGATGAAACACACCAAATACAGTATAATAAGGCATAATCATGGCAAGATAAAATTCAGTTGATATATGGCATTACAGGTCTCCCATCTCTAATGCCCATACATCAAAGAACCATAAGAAACGTCGATAAATCTACTTAATATAATTCCATCCATCTTGATTTTGACAATTGGTGCGACCAGGATATATTCCTGACCAAGGTAACCGTGCCCAATTGATCAATGATTGTTTGAAGTATATTATCATCGAGAGGGATGGTCTGTGTGGAGGCGATTGCGATAGGTGTGAATGAGGGAAAGTAAGGGGGATGAACCGGTCGCAGATTGTCATCACCAACTTCCAATCTTGCACTCTTCCGTGATCGAGTGCCGACTTCGGAAGCTTCTACTGCTCCATCAGTGGGTGCAATAAATCTTTCACCACTTAGAAGTCTAACAATTTATATGTACTTCAATGTTCGATCGATTCTTATAAAATCAGATAGTTTGAATCATTATTTAGAACTTGAACATTCTAATTAAGAAATCTGATATCCGAACGATTTGTTAATTGGGAAGCTATATACAATTAAATACTTTCCTGTGGAGGCAGATTCATTGCACTTAATGGTGACCTGACAATCCTGTACTCTAGCAACTTTTATCCTCAAAATGGGCTTGTTGGTTGAAGCTGCTCCAAGTGTGGCACCAGCGCGTCTCTCCACAGTCTACCAAGAATTCATTGCTAGTCGATTCATGGTATTCTCGACTTGCACTTTCCAATCTGCCAACCGTAGAAGATCTCCTGTCATGATTAAAGCGGCCGTCCCTCAACTTTCTGCCTGTTTTTTACAAATTGGCGATGTGCCCTTCGATACCGCAGGAGATCTCTTATCACGATTCAACGGACCATGCAGAACGGATTTATGTGTGAGTATATGCCTTACTGAGAATCAAGATTCCAAATGAAGGGGAAGTACTTAAAAATTTCGTGCTCTGTCAATATGTCACGGTTTACAATTCCTTCTCAGACTTTGTCATTTCAATATCGTAGTCGGCGGGAGTATTACTAGCAGAAGGAACTCTTTTAGTATTTTCATATCAATCCAACTATCTGACGGGGGCCTTATGACTACCAACCGTAAAACCAGTGATAGAAAGATCTTGACTGTCGTTAGATCGGAATTTCAGTGGTTTGAGCTTTCAGATTCACTCCTGGCCAGAAGCGACGATACAATGAAACAGTATGAGAGGAAAATTTGGATTACGAAAGGACTAATGCGCTACGAAGTTACGAGCTCCAGCTGTGAATAGCTCGTATGGTGACATTAGATATTCACTATGATAAATCTTTGCTCATGTCACTAAAGTCCAAAAGCAGGGTAGGCTAGAACATTGTATGGCTCTTGAGTGAGACATCTATATATTATGCTAACTTGGTGATACAATTATTGGGAGTGCAGTTATGTTCTCTTGTGTTACAGTAGGTGAATCGTAGAAAAGCGATACTTGATCTTTGGCGCCCTGATCAACCTAGCTCAATTTCCGATCTGAATATATGCATGATTTGACTGCACAGGATATAGTATGGAGGTTACTGGTCCCACCCCATTTTCAATTATTACCTCCGCTCCACAGATGTCTCAAAGCCTTTTGTGACGGTGATATTGGATGCCCATTTCTATGTCGGTGTCGGGAAGTTCCATCTCAGGTTCACCGTTGTGTTTCAAGGATTCTGGACCTGTGCTAGTTGTTCGTAGTCCTACTGAGCTTCCAAGCGCATGGTTGTTATCTTCCCAGCCTGTGTTCATATTCCCAGAGTGAGATCCAATTTTGTTGGTGTTGTTGTTTGATTGAAGTGAGGAGAGACTCAAAGCGCTTCTGATGTAGCCGATGAGTGACTCGGGTGACATGCCGTGGAAGATAGGACGGAGAGTTGGCAGGCATGCGCATACAATTGAGAGATTACATACAGGAACAGTTGAATAGAATAAAGGTCCTTCATCATCTATGCAAGCAATTAGTACATGCTCATCGGCTTATAGCACATTTTGAATCTCTGATAATTGAGAGAATATGCTTACAAGTGAGATCGTGATTTTTCTCAATGATTTCCCCAATTTGGAAAAAGGTAATACATTTGCGTATACTTACTGCAATAATACTGCCGAATACGTTAATCGGTTTCTGATATACGTTTATTCAGACTCGTGAACTAACATTCCACCAAGCATAAAGATTCCATTCATAGAGCAATAATAACGAAAGTATAGAATACAGCGATACAAGAGTGAAAGCCAATGGGCGAAAATCTGGATCGTGGTTTGGACACAAAGTCATCGTTGATTTCCGAGCTTTCGGGCGCAAAATCCAACGAGATGTTAAAAATGGTTGAGAGAGGATTTTTGTTTCTTCGTCCATAGGAGGTATAGAAGGCATTGAATTGAAATACGCCGCAGCAGTAAATTGGTTAGGTCAGAACAAATGCTCTAAAAGTGAGATACCACACCACAAACCGTCCAAGTTCGAGGTTTAATATGGTTCTATCGTTTTTCAGTAGAGAAGAAGACCGCCAAGTGTTCGATAAGTCCTACAAAGTCATCTTTGTGAAGGCGCTGCGTTTCCGGTAAACTTTTATGACTTTCAACTCACTTCACCAGGATCCCTACCGAGTTTATAGTAGGGAATTGATGAAAACCTTCAACGAGGTGCCTGCTTACATATTTTGGTGATCCAATTGGTGGCACCAATGATAAGCTTTTGTCTCCCTCGTGCATAATTCACCATCGTCTTGGTGAAGGTCCGATAAAAAATGCTCATACCCTTTCAGCCGACGAACAGTCAAGATTCTTACCATTCATTCACATTTTGGACGCCTCAAATTTGACAGAGACTTGGTGGTTGTTGGTCGATGGGGATCAGTGAGGTGGACTTGTAATTCCATATGCTGTTTTTTTCGATCATAGTGTAAGTGTGTATCCAATAACCATTGAATTTGATTTTGTAAATATCTAGCGAATGACTGAAGCGTGGGTTATGGTTGATTATGTAGAATTTAATCTGGATTCGATACTTCTTTTAATTCCTCCTTAAGTAAAGCAATATCCAGCTAGAGGGATGATCTAGTCACTCATCCGTAAAACACTATTTTCTCGGCGTTCATTGAAAATCGTGAAATAAGGATATCATAATCTGGGATTGCGGTTCTCTAATTATGAAACGAACACACCACTACGACCGGATTCTACTCCAGATTTGACAAAGTAATCGAGAGTCATTGGGTGATGACCGGGGAAGTTGCGTGCTTACAAATCGTGTTCAATGATAGACTTCGCCGCTCTCATGCACAATCAACCAACCAACCTCCAACCAACATCATGATAAAGAAAACCACTTGTTGAGATAACCATCAGATAGCGACTTATAAGATAGGGCCGGTTTGCAATAAAAGTGCTGCGAAGACAGATCAAGATATTCAAGTTGGTCTTAAGATGGGATATTCAAAATACATCATCGAAGCCATTGTTGGGCTATTCGTAGCCTACTATGTTCTGTGTATAATTCAGTCCAAGCGAAAGGTAGCCAAATACCTGAGTGAGAATGGTTGTCGCGAACCACCGAAATACCCACACAAAGATCCGATTTTTGGAATAGATCTTTTACTGGACACGAGAAAAAATGCGCAAAACTCCAACTTACTGGTTGCGCTGGTTAATCGCTACAAGAAGTACGGACGTACCTATAAGGCAACAGTAATGACCAAAACAGCTATTTGCACAGTTGAAGCAAGAAATCTCCAGACTGTAAATGCTTTGAACTTCAATGATTACGGAGTCCAGCCATTAAGACTATCATCCACATATCCTTTTCTGGGAGCAGGTGTCTTTAATACTGATGGACCATACTGGGAACATACCAGAGCGATGATACGACCCACCTTTACAAAATCAAATGTTGCTAACCTCCCTGCATTCGAGATACATTTTCAAAGGTTCCTTGGGTTGCTTCCGAAAGACGGTTCGACTGTGGACCTGAAACCATTCCTTGACAAATTGGTATGTAGATAAATTGATATCAACTTCAATTCCTAGACTGACCGAAAAGTTCTTCGACACATCGACCGAATTTCTGTTTGGAGAATCGATGAATACTCTTTCACCAGATACATCCTTTCACACACAGGAATTTCTGAATGCTTTCCATTACTCTCAAAGGGGTATGGGCATTCGAATCCAACTAGGAGCATTGAAAAGCCTTTATCGCGATAAAAAATGGTACGAATCAATCAAAATTGCGCATGAATTTGCGGACCAATATGTGGAAAAAGCATTAGAATTCCGGCGGACATATATCGCAAATGAGAAGCCAAAAGAACACGAGGATGATCTCAAAAAACAATACATTTTGCTACATGAAATGGCCAAAGAATCAGGAGATCCCGAATTACTCAGATTTCAAGTACTTCAAGTATTTCTTGCCGGGCATGATGCTTCTGCTATTACAATAGGACATTGTATTTTTCATCTTTGTCGACATCCCGAGCGTTGGGAGAAGCTTCGTCGCGAGGTTCTTGCAGCGGATCAAGAATTTACTTTCGAATCTCTCAAAAACCTAAAATACTTACAGTACATAATAAAAGAAAGCAAGTACCCGCTCATCATGAATTCTATGTCGAGTCGATAATCAGATATTAATTGTTTACTAGCTCTTCGTCTCCATCCCGTTGCACCAACCGATACAAGGATCGCATACAAAGACACCATCCTTCCAACCGGAGGGGGTAGCGATGGTACTTCTCCGATTCTAGTTCAGAAAGGGGAAATTGTAGTAACATCTTATCATGCACTACATATGCTTGCTCCCTGTTTTCAGCCCGACCCTGAAGAATTTCGTCCCGAGAGATGGGAAACTGTAAGACCGGGTTGGAGTTATCTACCGTTCGGTGGAGGACCAAGAACTTGTCCGGGAAGAAATCTCGCATTGACGGAAACTGCGTATGTGGTGGCTAGGATGGCACAGGAATGGAGAAAATTGGAGTGTAGGGATGAGGTATATGAGTGGGTGGAAGAGATGAAAATTACGGCCAGTAGTAAGAATGGCATCAAGGTTGGATTGGTGATTTGATTTGATATGCTATTCCTACCACTTTTCACGGTGTACGTGGACTTTTATTGTTTAGAGAGTTATGAGGTAAACAAGTCATTTCAAAGCAAAATTCTGCCAGTCAACACAAAGTGTGTGTAAATATATTTTACCGTGACTTCCCTTTTTGAAACCTCAACGCCGTTTTCACCTTCAAGTTTAATTTTAGTACGCACAAATTACTTTATCTTTGATTTTTTCATTTTCCGTTTTTCTGTCTTATTCTCTTTTTCTTTCTTCTACAGTCTCGTCTATTTCATTGTTCGATATTTCAATTTCTTCAATTTCTATTCAAAATTTACATCGAAACATCATGAACAACAACTCCCTTTCTCCTTCTGGCCCTAGAGTAATGAGAGAGAACTCCTATGCTCTCCCTTCCCCTCCTACCAATACCTTCAACCCTCCGTAAGCACCCCGATCTATGTTGCGATCTCCGACTGCACCACGAGCAATGAGACCCGCCGATCCACCACTCATCCCAACATTCCATAATTTACCTGAACTCGTTCCTCGGTATCGCAAACGACCTCAAGATGGAGAGAATGAGAATAAAGAGGATGTGATGAAGTGGAGGAAGATCGCTCAATTGGTAACTGGTTTGCCTACATTCCTTTGAATGGCGGCCAATCTCACAACATGTTATAGGAGGAAGCTGCGCGGAGACGCGAACAAATTATTGCTGGTCTCGTAAGTATTGGTATTTACTGATTGATACATTGGTCCATTATACAGCTGGGTTTCAGAAACGTAAGTCTCGTTCCATCCTATCCCATTTCCTTCTCACTTGCCAGCCGGTTATGATGTCTTTATGTTCTACACTCGATCTGACAGAAGCAGGTTCGATGCGGCCAAGAAACTCGCAGAGGTGAAAGCCGCTGTCCAACTTCTCCGGTCCGATTCTAGAAATCTCGAGGCCCAGGAAATCTTCTCGAAGAACGAAGCTGAATACAAGTCAGAAACCGTCCGCAATGGATCAAGAAATCATGGGGATTAAGCATAGATTGACAAACCACAGGTGAGCAATAAAGGTTTGCAAGCTGTTGAATTATTGTGAGCTAACAAACCTTTGCAGACTATACAACCATTCCGAGCCGCCAAACCATTTCGAGTACGCAAAATCAACTTGGGCGCTGAAAACCTACGAACTAGGCACTGAAAACCTACGAATTACAGGCAGAGGCCAATATCTTCACGAGCCAACAAACCATTGCGAGCCTGCAGAAACCAGCTACGATTATAGTTTGGAGATCGAGAACAGAAGCCTAGCGGAGGAAGCACAATAGCCTACGACGGTAGAAGGAATAGTAGAAGGGCTGGCAGATGAACCTTAGTAGTTTGGGATGATAGAAGGAAGCTCAAAAGAACCTGACAGAAAGATCACGATCTGCAACAATAGAAGGAGGCCCAGAAGAACCCGGCAGAATAACCAGAATAGCCTGCGATGATAGAAGGAAGCCCAGAGCCTCAGCAGAAGAACCATAATAGCCCGCGACGGTAGAAGGAAGCCCAGAGCCTCAGCAGAACCATTACGCCAGAAGCCAGCAAATCTTGGAGAGTCAACAAACCTTTGCAAGCCTGCAGAATCAATCAACCGCAGATGAGGAAGAAGTAGCAGAGGCAAACTACGAATCGGAGACAAGCAAGAAACAGCACATTAACAAACTACGAATCGAAAACAAGCTGTCAAACCTTTCCAACCCTACAGAATCAATCGAGCAAGAAACCTCTATCTGCAAGCTATCCGACCATCGCCATTACAATTACAAATTGGGGATTGAGCATACATTGGCAAACTACAAGTCGCAGATGAGCAAGAAAGGTTTGCGAGCCCGCAGAATCAATTGAACGGCAGATCAACAATACCGTCGGGCCCAATCCGGGGCGACAGAAGCCCAGCAAACCGTTGAAAGTGCTGTTCGTGGTAAGTTTGATCAAGACAGCATGAATTTATTCGATGTATCTAACATTTCAAGAAACCTTTGCAGGCTCTCTAACCCTTTCGAATCAAGAAACCTCGCAAGCTCTCCAATCTTTCCGAGTCAACAAACCTTTGTTTGTATGCCTGCTATCCAACTTTTTCGAATAACAAAACCTTCGCAAGCTCTCCAACCTTTTCGAATCACAAAACCTTCGCGACCTCTCCAACCTTTCCGAGTCAACAAACCTCTGCAGGCTGTCCAATCTGTCCAACCTTTTCGAATCAAGAAACCTTCGCAAACTCTCCAACCTTTCCAAGTCAACAAACCTTTCCGAGTCATCCAACCTTTTCGAGCCAACAATCCTTTACTGCCCAACAATGTTTTACGAGCCGATATAATTACAACTTGGAGATTGGGCGCTGAAAACCTACGAACTAAATATAGAGGTCAATATGACAATAGCATGCGGATGTGCTTGTGTGAAACCAATAAACGCACTCCCGGTCTTAAGTTAAAACCACCTCGTCGTAACAGGCAGCTCCACAACTCCGATAACTCGGAGTTGAGACTTTACTCAATTGGTATTCGATTTATTGTGCAGTGGTCATACGGGATGGAATAGCATGATTGAGGCTATGTCCTACTTGTGGAGGACTCCAAGTGTGGTATATAGTAAGGTTGTGGGCGAGTGGGGAGTGAGTAGTAGGTGATATAGGTGGTATCCTTTTTATGTATTGATATGTATCAACCAATTCGAGATTAATGAAAATTGCTTTCTATTCATAAGGCCCATACTACAATGATTCGGGGGTAGTAGTTGGAGACGAATGGTAGGCAATGGGGAATGTTTGATGTATCCTTTTTGTATATTGATATATATTAAACCAATTCTATCACTTTTATCCAGTTGTCCAAATGCTTGCCCAGGGAGTATAAATATCTTTATTTTAGATTTGACGTCAGTTGAAGATGTTGAGGAGAAGGCTAAAGAGAAAAAGGTAATAAGAGTGGCCTTTGGCCTTTGGCTCTTCGTGATGAGAGGAGTGGATGGGGAGGGCGGAGGACCGAAGCCTGAGTCCGAAGGGCAGAGACCAGAGAAATATAATATGAACCCAAACGTAATATGATGAGCCGCGTTTTATCAAGATACTTTTCATTCTTTTTTATTTCTCATGATTTTCTATTTACTATTGGTTGAGGTAACAGTAAGTGGGTGCTCTTTTGCATGAACTACGTTCTACCAAAACCCTCTTTATGTCAAAAGCTTTGCAATTTTTCAACGTGAACATTCCTACTCCAATAAGACCATTTCGAGAGGATGGGGTGACGGGGAATTACTGTTCACGATCAATGAATTTGCCGCAATATAGCTCGTGCAGCTTTTTCTTCAAAGACACCAGCATCCAATGTGGCACTCATCAATATTTGCTTCAAATCTTTCTCAACAATCTCTTTTCATATCTACATTTTCAAATACAGGGCTAGATAGTATTGTATCTCTGACGTATAGTTATTATAACCATATACAACTGCCTTCGCAAATCCGGATGTTGCCAATTCTAGGCGTTGAGCACCCACTTGATCATATCTTGAAACCCGTTGGGTGTATTGATATGAAACTACGGTAACACAGAGTTAGATGATATCGGACCTCTGGCATATAGTTATTATATCCATATACAACTGCCCGCGCAGATCCGGATGTTCCCAAATCCAGGCGTTGAGCACTCAATTGATCATATCTCAAAGCCCATCGCACGAATTGATATAAAACTGTGATAACGTAAAGCTAAATGATATCGGATGTCTGGCATATAGTTGTTGTATCCATATACAGCGGCGTTCGCAAATCCGGATCTTGCCAAATCTAGGTGTTGAACACGCACCCACATGGTCATATATCAAGACCTATTGCATCTATTGATATGAAACTTTCAAAATATAGGGTTAGGTAGTATCGGACCTCTGACGTATGGTTATTATTTCCATTTACAGCGGCGTTCGCGAATCCGGATGTTGCCAAATCTAGGTGTTGAGCACGCACCCACTTAATCACATATCAACACCTATTGTACGTATTGATATGAAACTTTCAGAATATAGGCGTAGGTGGTATTGGAACTCTGACGTATAGTTATTATCTCCATATACAACAGTCTTCGCAAATCCGGGTGTTGTCAAACTTGGACGTTGAGAATGGCCTCAATATTTTCTCATACTCTTTCCTCCATCACGGCTATTAAGCTTGAGGAATTGACAAGTTAAAGATTGGCCTTTGAAAAGTTAAAAGTTGCAGTGCTTGAAAATATTAAGAATGAGCTTTGGCAAGTTAAAAAGGTTCATCTTCTTGTGGATTTTTTAGAGAATCTCTCATTTATCCCAAAGTTTAAGGATTAATTAATCAATCACTTTAGAAAATGCGAAGAAATTTTTAAAACAGGCTGATACTGATCCATCTGTATTTTAGACTTTTATAAAGAAATGGCAGAACAAGTTTAAGCAGCAATTCAATATACAATCTTCCAAATACGAATACGCTGATTTATACGGAAAATTGGTCAATGAGTGCCTGTCCCAACCTAGTGAAGAGCTTGCATTCTGGCATCAATACTTTCTCATACTTCAAATTCAATTGGGGAGAATCAGACAGCTGACTTCTTCTCCAGCCGAAGTGAATCCAGTTGCCTAACACGTTCAGTACAGCAAAAAGAGTGGAATGGGGAAGTGAAGGGCCGAACCACTGAAAGTCTGATCGAACGACAGTCAAGCTTTGACCCAAGAGGGTATTGATGACTATTTCAGTAGCCAAAGTGTGCAGCAGTGTATGAGTGACCTGCTGAAATGATTTACGTGTATCGCTCTCATTATCCTCGCCGTAGTTGATCCGGAAATATTTCCTCCAAGAAGTGGATCTCAGTAGCCAGAGTGTGCAGCGGATTTGAGGAATTAAGCACTTTTGATCTATAGAGATCAGCCAAGAACCCAACATATAATCGCTCAACTTGAACATTGAAAAAACCAGATTATTTAAACTCATTTCAAACATTAAGCTCCATTCCAAAATTGAGCTCCTTTTAAACATTGAAATCCATTCAAAAACTGAGCTGTTTTCAAACATCAAGCCTCTTTTGAACATTGAGCTCCTTTCGAACATTGGAGAATAAATCTGATGATTTATGGCATTGGGACGTTGTTAGGAGGACGGAGGATGTTGCGAAGACCGGGGGTAATTTCTTACGTGAGTTATGGGCTTCAGTTGGTTGGGATAATGTCCATCTTGTCCTGCATGCCGGCAAGAACGAGGCAAAGGACCTTCGGGAATTGGGCGTGAAAGGTATTGTTGGTGTTGGTCCTGGGTATTATTACGATACCCAAAATCTGTTTAGGTATCTCGGGTCTGGGAATGATCAGAGTTTGAAAACGATTGTTGAAGAATTGTTCACTGTCCCGGGGGAAACTCCAGATGCAGCGGCCGCAAGAATTCGGAGCTATAGGCTCCATATCGCCGCCCACGATGCTAAATGGACTCTGGCCGCATATGTCAAGAAGATGTGTTGGGAGGGAGTGGGATATGGTAAAGTTGTTGGCCGCAGGGGAATTACCCAACCAAGACCAGCAACAGCAACAACAACAGCCGCAGCAACAGCACCACCAGCAGCCGCAGCATCAACAACAACAGCACCACCACCAGCAGCAGCAGCAGCAGCTGGCCCACCCTAGGACCAGCAACCTGGGACAACACCCTCGTATAATTAAACTTCATATAACTACTGAATATTACTTTGTTTAAAATCAAATTCTTATATTACAATATTCAAGTTCGTATTGAACAATTATCAAATTTGATTTCATGAAAATCGAACAAACATTG
>JWJB01000140.1:0-12273 GCA_000812895.1 Rutstroemia sydowiana | reverse complement strand
AACCTTGCAATTCAAGCACGTCAACCTTTTCTCTCCTCACAGATGAACTGGCCTTGAGTCGGTCGGCAGCGTTGAGTTTGCTTCGTGTCAATTGCTGGGCTTGTAAAAGTTCGCGTAGTAGGATATGTCGGTTGGTTAATGTCTCTTTCACGATGAAAGAGTCTTGAGAATGATATTGAAGCGGATCCCCAATGGTTGTGGCTTCGGCAGTTCCTTGTGCGGCATGATAGTCTCCCGTGGTTTGAATAGTTTTCCCCAACTTTCGATAGGCATTAGCAAGTCCTTGGTGAGGCTCTTGAACATTCATTGCACCCAACTTGACCCCGAAATCAGATTCTGCCAATCCTAGACCTTAAATAATTGTTAGAATTCTGGCCGTAATCAAACACGCGACAACTCACCTCGTCGAGCTTTAACTAATTTGTCCACCTTGTGCCCTGCATCCATTGTACCGAGGTAAAAAAGCTTCACCACAGGTCTCGCATCCTGTAATTCAGGAGTATCATCTGGTGGCGGAGCAAATTGTTTGATGACTTTGCGACGAACGCCGGTGGCAGGTTGCTTCCTTTTCAACATAGGACTGTATCCGAAATCACTCTCAACGAAAAGCACCATCTCGTCGTCCCTCATAAGGACATCATTTGCACAAATGTAATTGAGCCACCTTTGAAGAGATGCTTTGACTCGTGCTTCATCCTCATCGGTACCAGCTCCAGCAGATGTTAACGCCGGGGGAACTGCTGGTACAATAGCTTCCGGGTTCGACGATATTAGATGATCTGCCAATTTGATAAACTCGGAGTGTGTTCGTCGCACGTCGCGAAACTGGGTTGTCCGAAATTTTGGAAGATTTGTCTATATAATTAGCTAAGAAGTCGTCGATGCCATGGTGATTGTTTCCTTACATGGACATCAAACCGCAAAATTGGATCTTTCCTTCCAGTACGCTCTAGTCCTGTTATTTTAGCTTGTAGTTTGTAGTGCTGGCTTTGGGCGTGGTGTGCTTGTTGCGCTTGTCTCGCCGCAGTTTGGTGGTATCTTTGTGGTTCTGGTCTATGCTGACCTGCCGGATATTGTTGCTGTGAAGGTGCTTGCTGCTGCTGCTGTTGTCCAAAGCCCTGCTGCAGATCCGCGTCACTTTGAGTTGACTCCGATGTGTCAGGTCTGCGACTATCATTATCTGATACCGATGCACCGGTGCTACTGTTCGGTCTATTAAAGCCACCGCCGCTTATTCCATCTTCGTTTGAATAATTGCTGTCGCCTGCCTGATTTGGACTATATGGAGTTGGTGATATGATGTCTCTCGGTGGAAAAGAACCAATTTTGGGTTGTTGAGGAGAGGCAATTGGAGACGATCCCCAGGGGGAAGCGCCTGCTGGATTGTCAGCGTCGTTGATTGAGGCAGAGTAGTCCATGGTGAGAATGAGCTTGACAGAGAACTGTCTCGTATACTGATATAGAACGATACGGTATTGGATCAGAACAAAGCAATTATGAACTCAAGAAGAATGTGCGCATTGGATTTAATACATTGAGGGTATACGCAAAATTGTGAACAACAAATGACTAGATGATAGTTGCCAGGGAAAGCAATTATAAGGAGAATGAGTTAATTAAGGTAGTCGTTAACAAGTAATTCGGTGTTCTGGTTTGAAAGGCCGCTTGCCACCTGAATGAATGCCTCTTTCCCGACAAATGGGAAAATATATTATTGCCTCAGGCATGGTTATTAAGCACGTCCCACAACCCACGTCCCGCTGCTGCCCACCAGCCCACCTGGTCTGAGCGGAGGAGCCCTTGCTTGTGTTTTTTTGGTTGTTGAGAAACCCAAATATTCGATAGAAGGGACTCTCCGATGAATGAATAGACGGTATGCTTTTGTTAGCCTCCAAGAGAGGATGCCGACGATGGCAACGGCAATTGAAGTATATCCGTGGTCCTTCTTATGAGGTTCTACCATGTCAATTGAATGCATTCATTCGATTTTCTCATTCACAACAAACCGCGAATCATGATGGCTTGTCACAAACAACTCGCAATATTGGTATCATCGCCCACATTGATGCTGTAAGAGAAACTTTGCTACCAAATTTTATCGCGCAATTAACTTACTGAAAAGGGTAAAACTACCACTACAGAGCGTATGCTCTACTACAGTGGCTACACTAGAAGAATAGGAGGTATAGTTCCCTCCAATTCACCCTTTACGTCTATTTCTATCGATATTAACGTGCTCTATAGATGTTGACGATGGCTCTACAGTTACCGACTTTCTCCCAGCGGAGAGAGCTAGAGGTATAACAATTCAATCGGCCGCGGTGACGTTTCATTGGCCGCCTGTGGCTGAGCTTGAATCATCCAATAAAATCCAAAAATCCGATATTTCACATACTATCAACCTAATTGACACACCCGGTCATGCAGATTTCACTTTCGAAGTTATTCGATCTTTAAGAATTCTTGACGGTGCTGTTTGCATCCTCGACGGCGTCGCAGGCGTCGAGGCCCAAACGGAGAAAGTATGGACGCAAGCTAATAATTATCATATTCCCAGAATAATTTTCGTCAACAAGCTTGATAGAGAAGGGGCTGCATTTGGTCGCACTGTAAAGGAGATCGGGTCACGACTTCGGGGATCACCAGCCGTTTGTCAGATACCATGGTGGGAAGATGGAAAAGGGAAGTTTATAGGAGTTGCAGATGCGATCAACCTCTGTGCTCTGAAATGGCAAGAAGGTGGTGATGGGAAAACCATCGAACATTTCAACCTTGACCAACTTAAGCTTGTCAATCCAGATCTCGCTACAGAACTTCTCAAAGCACGGGCCGCTCTTGTTGAGGTATTATGCGAATACGATGAGGAGCTACTCGAGACTTGGTTGGCGTACAACGACGACAGTCTGCTCATACCCAAAAACGATATCATTGCCAGTCTCAGGCGTTGTGTGATTGATGGTACAGGTCGCCTAGTTCCCGTATTCGCCGGTGCGAGCTTCAGGAATATCGGCGTGCAACCACTGCTCGACGCCGTTAACAACCTCTTACCTAACCCTAATGAAAGACCTGACCCAGAGGTTAGTCTTGGGAACATTCATGGAAACCTCTCGGATTTGTTAAATGGCAAACTAGATCTGAAAGTAGGACAACTAAAACATCTCGCGAAAAAGTCACCAAGTCAGCTCTCTGTTGTTCAGCACATTGAAGCCTGTGCTCTTGCTTTCAAAGTAGTGAATGACGCCCGTAGAGGAGTACTAGTTTACGTCAGAGTATATTCGGGAATATTGAAACGCAATGCAGCACTATGGAATACCAATCTACACGTTTCCGAGCGTGCTCAAAGGCTATTGCAAATGTATGCATCAGATGCAGTCGAGATATCAAGCATTCCAGCGGGGCAAATTGGCGTTATCGCAGGTCTCAAACATGCACGAACTGGTGACACTTTAATGGTACACGCAGGGGTCAATCCCAAGAATGGCCCACCGCCACCCCTTAATAACCTCCAGTTACGACCCATAGATGTTCCAGCTCCCGTTTTCTTTGCCGCTATTGAGCCGCACAGTCTCAGTGAGGAGAAGAACGTGGCTGAAATTCTTCAACTCCTGCTCAGAGAAGATCCTAGTCTCCACGTCAACATTGACGAGGAGTCTGGACAAATGCTACTAAGTGGCATGGGTGAGCTCCACTTAGAGATCGCGAGAGATCGATTGGTAAGTGACTTCAAAGCCAAAGCAACAATGGGTAGTATCGAGATCAGCTACCGTGAATGTGTTCTATCGCAGACTGCATCTCATCGATATTTGCTCGATCGGGAAGTGGCTGGTAAGAAGGGAAAGGCCGCATGTGAAGCCAGCATATATCCAGATGAGCAACCATCTCTACCAGGGGATCAAATCGTGCATCTAGATGGAAACGTAATTACGATTCGCATTTCAGGATTAGCAATCGATCAGGTGGACGTGGCTACTCTACTACCTGCTGAATTGACCCTAGCTGCTCTCCAAGCATCGCTTGTCAACGGCGCAGCAGCAGCTTTGGCTCGTGGTCCCCGCCGAGCATTCCCGCTAAATTCCGCGCATGTATTACTGAACTTCGACCCCACCACAGATTTATTCGGCTCCGATTCCACCCCCGCAGCTTTATCATCCGCGTCAAGAATCGCAGTTCAAACCGCCCTTAAAGAAGCATTCCAGGCAAACTCCATCGGACTAATGGAACCTGTCATGAATGTAGTAATCAGCTGCGACGAGTCGTCTCTTGGCGCAATCGTTCACGATATATCATCAGCTCGTGGGGGTCATGTACTCTCGCTAGAGAGTGATGGCGAAACTCACGGAGATGATGATTTGCCAGCTATTGATGTTTCGAAAATATACGCTCCACAAGATCCTTTCGCGTCTGGGCAGAGCATCTCTTCTTCTGGACCGGGCCAGCAACGCCATGTTACGGCTAGAGTCCCATTGAAAGAGATGGTAGGTTATTTGAAACATCTCAGGAGTTTAACGGGTGGGAGGGGGACGTTTATAATGAGTGTTGATAAATTTGAAAGACTATCTGGTCCTAGAGAAAAGGCTTTGTAATGTAACTTTCTAGATGTATGTACAATAATCCTCGCATCATGTCCATGAAGACTAGTCGCTCGCTTCTACGCATGATTTATATACAGGGAATGTTGGTCGGTTGGCCAAAAGCATACTGCAGCGCATCCAGAGATTCACAATGCCAGATTTATAAATTGTATGACAGCGTTGAAGGTTCTGAATTCATAAACTAGTGTACATCCCATCGGAACTCAACAGGATTGAAAGCATGAAAATTACAGTGTGCGAAACAAAACAACCTAGTGGTCTCAATTATTATTTAATGCTTTCCGCAGTTTGTGGCTATAGAGATGAATATATGTACTACCGAATCAATTCACGATCCAACCTTGCAATTCAAGCACGTCATGTCTCACCTCTCAATCAATTACTCTCAACTAAAAGCAATGCAAGTACTTTATAGGGCTCGGAATCAGATCAGCATGCATTTATCAAGCTATCAATGGTAGTCCGTGATCTAGTACGGGACTCAATATGCCAACAGAGTGCGCCTTCTTAGCAGAAAGACCAGCTATAATAAAATATATCACAACATTCAGGGCCCATCTGCGCCGTCGTTGATTTTAAAGCTCATGATATTACTAACAAAGCCCTCAGTATGCCAACAGGGTGCGCTTCCTAACCAAACCCATCACCTCCTCCCCGCATCAAATATACAATCCTCCGGTACCCCCACTTAATCCAACTTCAACCCCCTCAATCCCTCTAACTCTCCCTCAAAAACCCCTTCATCCTGCATCTCGATATCCTTCAAATGACCCTCCAAACACATTTTTCTCTCCCCCCATCTCTTCAACTCCCTCTCCACCTCCCCCAATCCTTCCATAACTTTCTCTTTCAACTCCCCCGAAAATCTCGCTTGTAAATTGAAGGATAAGCGTTCCAGTTGCGCGGCTACAGTCTCAAGTTTCCTGGTTCGTTCGATATCGTTTAGCAGAGTGGAGAGGGTGACTGCGTCGCGGATCATAAGCTCGAGTATTATGATGGGGATTTTTTTCGTGCGGTGTACGGCGCTGTGTCGGATTTGACCGATTTTGAGGAGGAGGGTGGGAATTTGGAGGGGATCTTGGTGGGATGGTTGGTTGGATGGGATGGGGTTGGTGGTGTAGGTTTTGTGGAGGGTGGAGGCTAGGTCGTTTAATCTGTGGATTTTGGTCAGAGGTTATTTTCGCACAATAAGATGGATTGACTTCCAAGTGTCACTTACTCTGCTTCTCCCATTTCCTCCCACTCATTCTCTGCCAAAGTCTGCGGATACCACGAGTCCATAAATGTAAATAACACCTCCTCCATAATAAATTGCACACGAGTCAAAATTCGAGATTGCACAGCGAAGGGAAGGTATTGTTCTGTAGGAACAGGCACATCGTAAGGGCCCAATCCATGACGAGAAAGCTTAATTTTCTGCTCTTTTTTAACTCCATCGCAGCAATCGAGATCGCGGTCGGCGGGTATGGAGCTTGATGTTACTTGGCGCTTGGCGGCTGGCATTGATAATTGGGAAAGACTAGGCGATCTACTGCGCTTGGCGGAGTTTGCGGGTTCTGATGATTGCGTAGGCATGTCGGTTGAGTTTGGTAGGTGCTCGTCTGGTTTTGGTTGGCTCAATTGGCTGGATGTGCCGGTGGTACCTGCCATTTTAAGATGGACTGCGGGTGGGGTTTTCGTGGCGGATGGAGATGGCGGGTTCCTGGGACGGTGCGCGCCAATTTGTTGAACTTTATCTACGTGAATATTGGTAAGTACCGAGATTTACTAATATGGTTTTGACGTGATGTCTTAACGTACCTTCCTCCATTAAATACTGGGCCGTTATCGCTGGCGATCGGTCGCAGAATTTATAGTCTTTGGTAGATTTTTTTGCCGTAGTTAATATGGTGTTTTGTTTACCGCTACAATAAGAAAATTGAACGGCTGTAGAGTCTCGGATATTGTTAGATTGCTCGTCATTATGGCCATTGTGCCGAAAAGAAAAACAGCAGAAATTTTTGTCCAACGATTTCCGGCCAAGGTGCTAGTTCAGTACTCAGCTACAGCAACGGCATCAACGACAGGGCCGGAAAATGGAGACGTCATGTCAAAATTCAAGTCTGATTGTTTTTTGGATTGTTTTGATATGACTTTTATAAAAGTTCCCAAGTCACAAAAGACTTAAAAATATCTACACAGGTTGTATTATCTGTATATTTGAATATGGGTGTTGTCTCAAAAAGTGATCAGGATTTCATGACTCTATCACAATTTTCAACGTCAAGGGAGTTGTCAATTTTGAAATAATCTTATTGATAATCAAGTACATATATGAATTCTATTATCTAAAAACATGACGTTGGAAGATCCCACGCCCCAATCCAATATTCCACAAAAACGCGAAGACCTATATGTTATGAATGAGCAAATGAAGATCAGAACACGATCAAGGCAATAATCCAGCAAAGTTGGCGGAAACTATCTGGCAATTGAAGATTTCCAACTATGTAGAGTCAATCAGTATAACTTGAATTTCAGGCGAACAGTGGATAGCACTTACATGGTTTCAAAAAAAAAAAAGAAAAAAAAAAAAAAGTTAATGGTGTTTAAGGCTATAGGTTTCCCTCTTCTCCCAAATTCCTCTTTCGAGGGATCTTGGATTCTCAGAAGCCATGATCCCGTGCAAAGCACAGGTGACTAACAGGAATATCCAAAGTTTTTGCGTCCTATCAGAAGCAACAGAGAATGAAGTACTGACAGCCCGCCCCGATGACCACTGGTCTAACCTGAGCATGGATGCTTTCCGAAACCCCCTGAGGAACTAAGTAGGCGACCTAACACAAGATAACCGCAAAGTTAAATCTCAGCGACCACTAAGTCAAGCAAAACGACCGCAAAGTCAAGTTTGTGTTTTTCGGGCCTGGGCTATATCCCCCGAAGAGGCCTACTCCCAACAAGACCATAAAAGCCCATCGGGCAATGCACATGGTGATCCCTACACCCCGAAGGAATGTCAGGTGCCGAGGCTCTGCTACCCGAAGGTAGCCTTCTCCCCTGATCTCAGCCGTGAAGAGGATCTCATATCTTGCGATGTGAGGTGATGAAATTGGCGTCGTGGTCGTGGAAGGCAGGAAGGAAGGAATAAATTGTGGAGGGGGAGAATAAAAAAAAAAGTGATGAAAAAAGTTGGAAGTCGTTGAAGATGTTGAAAAATAAAAAAAGCAATTGAAAGTTGAAGGAGATGTCGAGTTGGTACTTCTGAAAGAATAAATAAGAGTCGAAGGATAAAGTCGAAAGTCGAAAGTCAAAAGAAGAAGAGGAACAGGTTGAATAGGGAAGAAGTTGAATAGGGAAGAAGTTAAAGAAGGAGGAAGTTGAAGAAAATGTTGAGTTGAAAAAAAAAAGTATGGAAAGAGGAGGGAGGAGGGAACTTAAATAGAAGAATTTTGAAGTGGTCTGTGCTGTTTAGCTGGCCTAATTTTTAGTCTGTTTGTCAGTTTTGCATCGTACTCCGAAAGATATGATATCTGCACATAGGTATGGTAATTGAACGGGAAATTACTTCAAGTGAATATCTGCCATATGCCTTTGTCTACCTCCGACTGCGCCACCCAAGCATAGTCATCTCGCGCAGTAGCGGCAGAAATCTTGGGCATGTCATTTCAAATTATTGGATATCTAAAGTTGGCCATTCACTACAGTTTTCGCGACTCAACATATGGTAGCTCTACCTTGGCCATACACGGAGAACTTCTGGTGCTTGTAGTAACTTATACCATATCGCCTGGGTACATACTACTGGTAGGTATCTATGGCGACAGTATGGCTGAAGTCAAACACTTAGATCAGATTCACCAAGATCACAATTAATATATTGATAACTATACTAAAAGTGGAAGGATACTCTTGGAAATTTCAAGTTTAAGTCATCCGAAGTATTAAATCAATCTTATATATAAAGATTGTAAATTCGCATATAACATACACCAGTAGAACGAACCACTACTCTCATTTAAATTCATTGTTTCTGGAATTGTATTCCTATTATTTCAAACCAAAAATTGAATTTTTACTACTGTTGTTGTAGTTGTATATGAGAAGGAACATATGGCAGCAGTATGAATACGATAAACCCGCAACTATAGTTACCGTATTCAAGTACCAACAACTTCTGTAACTTCATCCTTTCCAATCTCAAATCTCTCAACTATAAAGTCCAACTAAGTCTCAGATAAAGATCCAACTTGATTTCATGTTAAACAACCAAATATCTGCTTCGTTATACAATCTACAAAATCCTCATATTTCGACAACAAGGTCAATCTCAAGAACCAAGCCAGCATGTCAAATCCCCTTCCGCCGCCTTGGCTCCATCCAACTGTGCCAAGAGATATGGCACGGTTAACCGTGTTCATAGAATTCGCCGACCTTGTCAATGGCGAGATCGATGAATTTCGTCGCCAAAGATTGAAAGAGATCGTCGCCACCCATTTCCCCGAAAAACATAATCGTCTCAACGGTATGAGCTCTAAATATTGCTTGAAGACACTCGATGAGATCCGCAAAATGGGCTGGTTCAAGCCGGACTCTCAGCAACGTGCGGATCTGAGTGAGGTACTTTCAGGGCCGCCACCTCAATTGAGAAGTCCAGTGAATGCGACCATAAAGAGAGAGAGGTCCATCGAAGCTTTAGCCGGAGATGACAATACCGAGCAGCAATCCGACCAACAGGGCAATGTCGAAGATCTGGATTCATTTGAACATAACAGTAAACGCCGCAGAAGAGACTCGCTTCCGGATCCTATCCCTTTCCGCTTTGGTACCCCTTCTACCGTCAGAGCCGATCGCGAGGCTGATGCTCTGATTGAAGGTATTTCGTTCCTCTCCCCCGAGAACCTGACCATTGATTAAAAGCTAACTGCCGAAGGGCAAGAATCCAACTTCCCAGAACTAGCCCTCAGACTAGGCCCATATAATCGATATATCAACGATACTAGACCTTTGGATCCGGTGGATCAATGGATAATATTCTATACGCTACAAAGGGCCTTGGAGGAAGTCGTTTATTTTTGGACCTCGAAGTACTTTCCAGACATCCTTGACACTCTTCAGTGGGACAATCCAATGCATGCACAATTGCATTTGTTTTGGTCTGCTATTGCTGGGGAAGTTTTGGAGCGGGATATGTTTCCTGGGCTGTTTGGAACTGAAACCCCCATTTCATTCTTAGAATGTCTAGGCAGGGTTGGACAGATTCGCTATATAGCAGCTAACGGTTTGAGGGATATTCCGATAGTGGTCATTCATGACGTTATAGATGACGCAAGGAAACTTGTGCGTATGATTGGAGACGCCCTGGGTGAGGAGGAGGTGAATTTGATAGACGTCCGGTTCTTGAAATATGCTTATGGAGACCATTTAGCTCTATAGTCAATAACCTAAATTCATATAACCAATTCATCGTATTTCACTTGAAGAATCAGATCGTCAAACCTCACATCTTTACTCCTTCTCAGCCTCCAAACTAATGAATCCCTTCTCGAAAGACAAAAGTGAACCACCTTTCTATAGTTTTAAGTTTCTCTAGATACTTTCCTCTAACCCCTCTTGACGAGAATATCCTCTCTTGCACCCTTTACTGGCCCCTTTAGATATTCTCCTCGAGCATACCTTGATGAGAACACCCTCATCTTTCCTCCTTTCTAACTAATTTAGGTATTCTCCTCAAAGCATATCTCGACGAGAGTTCCCTGGCTTTTATTCATCCCTAGCTCCTTTTGATATTCTTCTTTGATCCATCTCGATGAGGATATCCCGTATTCCATTCATCCCCATCTCCTTTAGATATTCTCCTCAGACCCGCCTCGACGAGAATACCAGTATAATACTTCCATAGCCCCTCCAAACACTCTCCTCAAACTCATCTCTCCTCGAACACCCTCTATTTTACTCTTTCCCACCCTCTTCTTGCGTAAACAAGCATCATTCCTGATAGTGAGTTACTTCTTGTTACATAAATGTGTCTCGATTGATCGGTGGGCAGTGGACCATTCAAGGCATGGTACCTGGACCCCTGTGCGCTGTGTCTCAGTTATCATGGCCAAAAGTTTCGATACACATGCATTGGTCGCGTATTCCGACTTTACCCACATCCAAATATAGATAATATACAGCTGGTGTCGCTCTGAACCCGCCTTCACCAGAATGAACCCCATCAACACCTCCGAGTCATTCAATCTCATTAGCACCAAAATGAATACTTGATCCATTTCATCACTGTCGAAATCTATACCCCATCCCACCTCATCACATCCTAAATCCACACCCCATCCCATCTCATCATTATATTATCATCTTCCTTAATCGCACCTCCTTACTTCTTTTATTTTCTCCCAATATACCCCCATCCCCTTGGTATCGACAAACACCACACAAGCATTCAAAGAGTGTGGATCGACGATCATTCATAGAAAAATCATCAAATTAAAATTACTGTACAATGTACATCAACTTGATTGCTGGCATTGAGTGGAAGTTCTTTGTATCGCAGTAGTAGACAGGCACGAATATGAAATATCGGAACTTCGAGTATTGGAAGGAAAGTCGACCGCTTCTTGCGAGAACGCTGAATGGTATTTAAGAGGATGGGAGAGGGTAGGATTGAATGCGACGTATCGAAATATACTGGAGATTGAAGGACATAGTGTCAGGACTACCTCTATGCATATTGAACTACAGTCTACTTCATAGATGACTATGTCGGGCTTCCTCTGCTGAGTTGATGAAACCCCCTACACTATACCACAACCCCTCCCCTGCGAAATAATTCGACCCGACTCGCCTCTCAGTGTCAAGACAGGGCAATATTCGACCTTAAAAACACACAACTATAGCAATTCGCACGCATGGAAGAATTTATGGACACGAGATATTTGAGATATGTCCACGATTAAAGAGCGAAAAAGTAAAACTCACATTGCAACTGGAGAAATTGAATTATTTTGCGGAAAATGAGTATGTAAACGTACAAGAAGTAAGAGGGTTATTATATAATATAGACAAATGGTTGCGATCGAAATTTCGTGAGTTCAGTATCTGAAGTGTTCCAACAGCTAATGGAGATGGAAAATCAGGAGCTCTAAACTTAGCTTTGCTTTTTGTATACACCGCTTGCGAGAAAAAGGCCTCTCTCCACAGGAGGAGTTCATCTTATATTTATAGATTGGTGAGTGGTGTTTGAAACTTCAAACCAAACATCGGCGGGAGAAACGGTTCGCAGGCATTCTGCAATCGGGATTCGGCCCAAGAAGTGAAATCCACCTGGAGAAACCATTGAATCAATGCTTCCAAAGACAGGTTCAGAAAGCCAGCAAATATAGTATTCAATATACACAAACGAAACCAGCCCATCTACAACTTAGAGTCCAACTCCAAACTTTCAACCTCTAAAACCTTCTCCAAAGCCACCACATTTCTCATCTATTAGTAATACCACCATTCAATTTCCAAGATGACACCAGAGTCATCCAGAAAGTCTCCCATTATCATCCCGCCACCCAAACCTTCTAAACCATCCGAAGCCATCACATTAATCTTCATATACGGTTACACATGGTCAGCCCCACAATTTACCGTCTCACCCCCAAACAAAATCTCCATCGCCCACCACATCCACACCTCCCCGTCTCTCCAACATCTC
>JWJB01000138.1:0-10095 GCA_000812895.1 Rutstroemia sydowiana | reverse complement strand
ATCTATAAATACAAGGGCATTTCGAGTAGCTGAAGCGGATGGTTTTGGTCGCACTTGGTGGGGTTTTGGATAGTTGGTTAAGTTAAGTTGGTTTTGGATCTTTTGGTTGATGGTGATGGGAGGGGGGATGAGAATTTGAGAAACGGGGTTTGTGGGTTGAAAATATTATGGTTGTCATTTTGATTGAATGAGAATTCAAATGATTTCGAGGTTTGTTGTTCATATTGCTGTGAATATATCCAACTTCAGATGTACGTCCTTGTTCCCGTCCAAAATATACGGATCATAACTGGGCTTAATTCTCAACACTTAGGAGAAGAATAATACTTCCATCCAATCCCGCTTCCCTTTTACCTCCTTGACGAACCGTTATCCTTCCGCTCCACCACGCAGCATAACCTTTCAGTTCACAGCTCGGCGCCGCTGACCTCCTACTTTCTTGAAACTCCCATGATTCCTGATATTTTGTGCTTCGGGTGCAATACCTACTCTCTCAATATCCAGTACAGTAGCCATATATTTATAGAAATCAAGCTAGGACCTTCCTTGGGCACTTACGAGACGGCGCAATTTGATCAAACTGAAGCTGGCTCTCCTTTGATCTCAATCTTTTGACTATTCTCGTCCTGAACCTTGTCGTAGGCTATGAGGCGGGTAATCAGATCTTTTTTTGCACCAGTTGTTTGCAAACCTCTTCCTACGCAAACATTTGTAAATTCTTCAATGCTGCCCTAACTCCACCAATAAAACGGCTTCAATTTCCTGACATCGACTGGGTCGCGACCGTTATCCATGACGACAACTTGCAAAATCAAATCAAAAGAAAAGGTAGAGGAAGGTATTTTAATGATGAGTAAAAGTAGGTAAATTGGAACTATTAAAGTGAATATCTTCTCGAAAGTGGGTTTTCCAACTTCCCAAGATGGGATGGGAATTAACCTCATGACCATTCCGACCCTGGTCTGTCTAAGCCCCATATCTAAGGGTATATAAATCCCTTTCTTTCACGGCTTAGTTTCTAGTTCTTAGATGGTTGAAGAATGAGCTTTATCTACATTCGAACTACTTTCGAAGGTGCAGCAGCACATCTCGCCGGGATTAATAGTCATCTAGATATACAGTTAATAAAATGCAACTTCTGTATCTAATTTTCACCGTCTCACCTCCACATATCCGTTGAAACCCCTCTGATCAGCAAGTTGTCGGAACAGTTATCACTATCCTTTATCCCAGCCATCATCATCAAATCCCCACCAATTTCACCACTGTCCGCAAACCAAGTCATACTCACTGTCGCTGCCACTGCCACTGCCACTGCCACAACTACCACCAAATCATCAAATCCCAAGATATCCGAGGAAAGGCAAATAGTATGGAGAAAAAGTCGATTCGTTCTCTACTGTTTGTAACCTGTACCTTCGGTCAAGCTTACAAGTAATTGTACAGTATCGTAACTGTTGAGCGGTAGATGGCAAGCGCAGAGGACTTGACACAACCCATTTTGATTAACCTGTGGTGACTATCCCGATGTGTTTGTGTGTTCGGGAGGTGTGCGTGGGTGTGTTTATAGATGTTTATGGGGTCGGAAGAGGAGGGGAGAGTCTTGGCGTTGTAGCAGCTGATGGACAGTGGTGTGGTGTAGGGATGAGAGATAAGAACAAGTGAATGTCTCTGGAATTCGGCGAGAGTAATATATACTAGTACTGTGTATAGAATATATACATTTGATCATTGTCAGTGCCACTGCTACTGCTACTACCACCACCAAGTCATCACATCCTAAGATATCGGAGGAAAGCCAGAATGGTATGGAGAAATACAAGTTCTTCCATATTGTATCTTTTAGTTGAGTTAGCAAGTGATTGTGTATAGTATGTAGTATCTACCAAGCAAGATGCACTGAGTACCGGGCGCAGGAAATTTTGATTCTTGTGGTGACTATCACGATGTGCTGTATGTTGAAAGGAAGGGTTGGGGGTTTGATTTTATAGATGCGTATGGTAGGGAATTGAGAGGAAGATATGGGAGGTGGAGCTTGGCATGGTGTTCAGGTGCGGATAAAGCCGAGACCATGACGACATCCTAACTATCAGTTGAGAGTAACCAGCAAACATTAGGAATATCTGTCCTTCAAGTTGAGCACCTGACAGGGTTATACTCTTTGTATACCAGGGCAAGGCGAATCCCGGCTCGGCCAAGTTTGGAGAAAGTATTGTACTAGTAGTTTATTTATGCAGCGAAAATACGAAATGGGAGATAGATAACAAGTGAATAGATCTGGAATTAGAAAAGAGGGGTGATTGGAAGTCTACTATTTATATACTTGCCAAGTGAATACGAACTTGGTCACACACTCGGAGCAAATGGATATATTTAGCTACTATTAAACAAGATCCAAATGAGTAGTGAAGCTGATGCGAAAATTGAGGTAATGAGTAAGTGAATAAGTAAAGAAGGGAAAGCACCATTTCATGAACACAACCTTAGAAATCAGTACTCCCATAGTAACATAATAGATATATAAAAGCTCCCAGTACTCCCATAATCAAACCGCAGACTTAAGAAACGATTCAGCAAACGTCCCTAGGGTTGTCTTGTTCGAACGACGGGGTTCGAGCTATTTTCGGCCTCAATTCGAGAACAGGTTCAAAATCGGGATTTCCCTTCCCAGACTGGGAGGCTCGAATTATATCTATTTTCGGTCCTTGGTGATCACAAGTTTTTCTCTGGTGTATATGTCTGAACTTTCGGTTTGGAAGTTTGATGTGCTTAGATGAAAACTGAAAATTATCAGATGAATACGATGAGTTCCATCTCTCCAAAACCCGACGAAAATTGAGAGTGGAATATATTCATCGATTCTTTTCTGTTCACTCTTCATTACCATAATTATCCTTCGAGTTTACGAAGTAGTAAGATAGTGCATGTGCACCAGGTCAGACTTTTATCAGTACATTTTCTCCCTATGGAGTTTTCACTCTCCGCAGTTGGATGGTCAATATTCGCGCGCCACTCTTCACTCTGGTTTTCTCAATTCGTACCTCATCTGGGATTCATACCCGGTACACTGGCGCTTCGACTAGTAGAGGATATCATGCTAGGGGAGGGAAACGGCTAGACTGGGGTGAGGGGGCGGGGGCGGGGCGACACAGAGAGATCGATATCGACGAGTGCACAGTGGAAACGGAAATTCGGAGGACGGCAAGTAGAGGATTATATCATGCAGAAGCGTTGGATCATCAGTGGTGGAAGACCAACCTAGTATGGAACTAGGGAAAATACTGGTCGTGCCTATAGTAAGTTGATTGCGGGTAGGATTGCGTAGTTCTTTTCTCTGACCGATATTGTTTTCAAATTATCATTGTAAAGCTCGTACTTAGCACATTCACCTCGCACCGTACAAATCTTTTATCGCACTGTGCTGTTGCTAAAAATTTACTTTACAGCGCCGGTCCGCCAGTGAGGTTTGAAGGTAATACAATTATTCATTAGCCCTAAGGAACGAATGATAAATATTAAGCACATATAATCATGCTAAATCACAATAGACTCACTCCATGGAACGATTGTAGGGATGCGCGCTTTCACCCTTCCAAAAAAATATTTACTCGTAACGTAATTTGAAAAAGAGCCCAAAAAAATAATCTGATCATAAAAAGTATTCTAGGGCCTAATCTAGGATCGAACCTGGAAAAAACAAAAGAGTAATTTATTTGATAGGGCCTAATCCGGGATCGAACCGGAGACCTCTTACATTTTGAATTTGATAAACCCAAAGCAAGAATTCTACCACTGAACTATCAGGCCTGTTTGTACTGTTTGATGGAAGAACAAGCATTATTAAAAAATATATACTTATTACATAGTGGAGCTTACAGTATCTTATTTTAATGTGGGGCTACTTAATTTTTGACCATTTTGTGTTCGCACCACTTCTCATCAGTGAAAAGATTAAATAATTATTTGAAAACTTTACATTGCCCATTGATACTGCAGGGTATTATTATTTGATCGAATCCATAGTTTTATTAGGAGGGAATTATTGGGACATAGATTCATATCTAACAAAATCCCCCCAACGGTACATAGCTCGATAAATGATTGATTTCCCAGTGGTGGTTGAGTCATGAGGGGTCTCACCTCTTTACCCCTCGCCTCGTACGATTGCTTCCCAACATCTCTATGTCACCATCAATTGAGCTCACGAGAATGAGCACCGGTATGCATATAACAAAATCTGCAGAATGTATTGATATGAATCCATTCGAAGTACAATAATGGCCTATTCACGGTATCGCTATTACCCACTCCACCACATTAGTCGGGTCAAATGTATATATAAACAACCGGTACCTCCTTCATTGATCTCCATCGCCCGATCTACAGTAGATCCTTTACTTTGATCAAGGTCGAAGGGTTATAGCGGAGATGAACTCCTGTACGACAGGAAGCAGACTCGTATTATGGATTTTCTGCTACATTTCAAACGCCTACGGCCATCAGACCTTTTCATATCCTTATTTAGTCTTCATTCTCCAAGTTTTGATGTTGTTACCGTTCTCTACTTCACATTATCATCGTTGCTTTATATATCTGTAGAAAAGTCATCGGACATATGACAATCAAATATTCCCGATGACAGCGTCAAAGAACAATATACATTTCCAGAAATAACCCTACACGCCCACCAACCTACAGTTACCCGCACTCTACTCACAAGCACGCATATCTTGTCGTACAGAGAGAGGATAATCGAACTGATTGCTACTTGCATCGGATTCTGGTGTTCGTATGCCTCATCTCTTGTGGTTAGGGGAAGTGGCTGGGAACCCACAAATGATGCTTTTATATTCTCCTCCATCAATTCACTACTAGCATTCCCCTCCTCCTCATACCCCGCATCATTCCCAAGTAGAAAACTCAAACAAAAGCCACCCAACTATCCCAAATACCATTAAATCTCAGCTTTGAAATTTGAGATTCACTTGCCGGCGAAAAAAACTATTACCCCGATTCCCGAAACCAGCCTAGAGATGCGAAAACCGAGAATAGCACTTCTTCTTTACCCCAGAAATAAATCTATAAATACAAGGGCATTTCCCCTCCCCCTTGAATTTTCAGACTCAAAGTTTATAGTCGGCAAAGAACAAGACACATGGTGGCTCTACAGAAGTGAATCAAAACTGCGTTCCAAGATCCAGGGAGGGGTATATAAACATCAATACTCACATCAAGTTGGTCCTGCCAACAGAAAAATATCGACTAAACTTTGCAAAAAAATTGGCGCAAGTTGTGACTGAACTGGGTACCTGCAAGAAAGTAAAATTTCATACGATTCTGATGGGGGTTTGTTTGAGATATTTTGTCACTGTCTGGTTTGCTAGTTTCGCTGCTGTGATTCATAGCTAAATCTGCTATCATTTTATACCACACTGGTATAAATTTCGAAACTCATACGCTGTCGAATTTTCTACCACAGAACATGGAACGAGTAGTATCAAATCCACTGTTCTGCAAGTTTCTGAAGCCTAGGAAAGTAATACCTTGTATCAACTGTATTATATCTAGTCCATTTCCAGAGAAACAATCTACTAGCACAATCAGTTCCTTTTCTTCCTGCTCAGTCGATAATCCAGTGTGCCAATACAGAGATGCCGTTAGTAAGTGAGTGTTGGGGTAGTTTGTTTAAATACCTATTCTGTACTACCTCTTTCTAAGTGGGATTGGCGGTAATTCTTTTGCCTGCTGGTGGATTGGATAGCATGTAAAACCTCAGCTTTACCACAAACTAAATTCACCTCCAAATTTCTATTCACAATTCTTCTCCGCCCTATTCCACAGCTACACAAACCTATCACATCGCTTCACTTCGTTTCACAGTGAATGAAATACAATACACCAAGCCAGCCATCTCATTCAATATCAAAACTCGATCTAAAAAGATAGAAAGAAGTACGTAGTGCAGAAAGGGGAACATGTATAAATATCTATGATCTGGTTTTTATACTCTTCAGAATGAAATACTCAGAATGCATGAGAAGCATGTTGATGGGGCGAGGCAAAGATTCTAAAAATTCAATGATTTGACGGCTCCGAAGTTGAGTTATATAAAATACTAGTGAAAGAAGGAGTTTTCTCTTGATGGTTCGGTTGGTATTCTCGTATATTCCCATCCCGTCCTATTCATCACTGTCGCTTTTGTATCTTGTCACTATCATTTGCCATTCATATACCGCTACATCCACAACTACTACTTCCAACCAGTATCAAAACACCAACGAATCCCAAACAGTAGTATTCATCTCAGTCAGATCACCAAATCACTTTCCCCCCCTTAAAATTTCCCTCCTTCACAACACACTTATCCATCCCTTTACTTTCTTGAAGAATCCAAATCTCCCCCCATCCACCACCACTCTGCTCTTCTGTATCCTAACAACCATTTGTAAATCGGTGATGGGATTACAAGTCATACTAAATAATTAAATAATTTTGCAGAAGAGTTCTGATATTGTGTATTTATACACCTCTGCTATCCGTACACAGTACACATTATGCACTACTTGTAGATGGATTTGTAGATACCAAGGTATCTACTAACAGTCCAAAGTATTGTGTCATAATATTCACTATTATATCACTTTCAGACCATCGCCTTACCCGAACCCGAACTCTGATTCAGACCTACTTTATAAATGATTGATTTTTTCGGTGGGTGGTAGTTGAGTTAATGAGGGTCTTAACTCTTTGTACAAGATCGACATGATAATACAACCTACCTAACTGCCTATCTACCTACCAGCTAGCTACACCATTTTGTAAAAATGCCAATATAAAGCCCTCCAGCCATCTAATAGATATATGCCAAATCCGTTTCCCTTTTCCCTCTTCTCGCATTAGTAAAACCCCACAATACCTACATATTAGTCTCGAGCATCTCCTGCTCCATCTGTCGTAAATCTTAATACAATAGCAACAATAGCAATCCACAATAGCAAATCAAATCAACAAAAATCACATCACATCATAATCCCAATACCCACCTCCATCCATCCATCAGACACCCCAATCACCCACTCACAACTCACAAATCTTTACCCTTACCCCTCTTAGCATTTTCTTTCTCCTTCTCAGCACACTCCTCCTCCGCACAAACAATTCTCCTCGTCCATTTAATCTCCTCCCAATCCGTCTCCCTTACATTAAACACATGTAGTAAAAACCCCTCTCCTCTCCCATCCCTCTTAACCCTACACAGACACCTCACCAATCTCTTCACATCCTTTTCCCCATCCTCCTTATCCACATCCATACAAACAAAAACCCCACTCTCCTCATCCATCAACTTCGAACTTTTGAAATTCGCAAGCACCCCCTTAACAAAAGGCGGTCTCTCATGAAACAAATCTGAAAATGTAAAATGTTGTTTCGTAGTATCTTTTTCCCTCGACGAGAAATTAACCCTCGCAAATAACTCAAAAACCGCATCATCGCCTACAGCGTCACATCTTCCTCCTTCTTTAAGTAGCTCTCCGATTCGAAAACATATCCGAAGGTATGATTGGCAGGAAAGTCCATTCACCGGACATCGATCTGGGACTAGACGGGGGAATTTCGGACGAGCAAATGGTGGGAGAGGTAGGTATTCGTGACTATCGTCCATAGGGTTATGAGGTTTGGGTGGTAGAACGTTTACTTGCTGACTATCATCCACAAGATCACGAGGTTCGGATGGTAAAACGTATCTGGCAAGTAAGTTAGTCAATGTTGAATCTTCATACATCCTTGATAGAATGCAGCTCACCCCCAATCAACTTCTTCATTAGTAGCAGGTGGTTCACGGGCTTTGCTTTGACTAGAGATATCAGCAGAATTGATTGGTGCAGACTCCATGGGTTTAAGCGGGGAAAATTGTAGATTATGGTCATATACTCCTATATCGGTACAAGCATATTCAGAAGGAAGCTTTACACTGGGTGGTGGTTGAAAGGATTCTATAACACCGAAATTGAGTTCTGGTAGCATTAGCATTGCTTCCTCCATATCTTCATCTAAGGGGAATTCGTCATCTTCCATATCCAGTTCTGTTGCAGGTGTTGGGATTTGGGCATTTTGGTGCTGAGAATTAGTACTGCAAGCTACAGGAAATGGCGTATCTTTTGTAGCAGATTTTCCATTGCCCTGAATCGAAGACGAAAGGATATTTGTTTCTTGGCCCTGCGGGAGTGGATTATTTGCCGGGATATTGTATGTGCTTTCATCCGTCTCCCCTAGTTCCAAGTCTAATAAATCCTCATCGTCAATGCCATCATCGAATTCATCACTAGAAGCACACTCAACCATAGACGTTAAATCCCTTGTACCATCAACTAATAGATTCGATTGTTCAACTTGCGCATTCTGTGATGTAGTATCTGGTTCGTGTACAAAAGGACTGGAGTCAAAAGTATCATCAAATTCTGGTACGGCACCAAGTTGCCAGTCCATTGGGTTGAGCTCATCAGATATGAGCAGTGAATTCTCGGCGACAGGTAGTTCATCTCCTACATCTTGAAAAGACTGAGTAACTTGACATGGGTAACTCGCAGCGTCATCGAGATCATTTTGAACCATTGAGTTCGAAAAATCATTAGGCTCCCATCCATGAACAACCGTAGAAGTAAGATGATTTCCATATAATGTTGGTGCGCATGTTGCATCATCATGGCTATAAACTTGTTTTGGATGCCAAAAAGCTTGTTCAAAGAAAGAGTCGCAACTTGGTAGAAGATCATAATCCGTTGAAGCGACCTGATCATCCATATCATACGCAACACTTTCCTCGGTATTGGCTGGTTGAGGTTTTTGAGGAGGCAGATCCTGAATAGAATGGTCCTCGCGTGGCACATATCTGAAGGCAGCCAACTTCTGAAGAGTGGTGTTTGCAATTCCATTCGAGTTGAGCTTTAACTGATCTTCAGTTGTAACAAAACCTTGACTGCGGTTCACCACCGGTGGGGAATCTTTTCCACTTTTGTTTTGAATCAACGATGGCTTGGTAATACCTGAACTTGGAAACAATTCTGAAGATTTCTTGCGCCCGCCAGTCATAGTGGTTACACTCCTTTTCTTCGATTTCTTGTTGGTATCTGGTGGTGTGCTGAGCTGCGTGGCCGTTATCTCACCTCTAGCAGCCTCAGCACGCAAATTCTGGTTTCCATCGCTGCTCAAATATGTCTCTAAATTCGCAGGTATTTTGAACGCCTTCCCAGATTGCGCACGTTTTGTGGTAGTTTTCTTCCTTTTCGGAGAGGAGAGTTCAATATGCTCGTGGTCTTTCTTAGAAATCGCTCGCTTTGTGGCCTTTGAAGGCAGGTCATCAGGGATATCGTAAATATCTGTTTTGCGTACAGTTTTGAGAGGATTAATTGAGCGATGTGAACTCGTATTTTGATTTATCGGAGTGAAAGTTGTTGATTGTCGCAGAGGAGTAATAGAAACGCTGCCATTATTAGATTTAAGTCTGAGCGGTATTAAGAAGCTCGATAAGTAAAAACGTACGGATTTATGGCTTCATTTCTTCCCCCACTTCGTAGAGACTCTTCATCCCACCCAGTATAGGATGCCATCTTGTTCAATTGATACTGGCCTACCCCTCCTCAAATTTCCTTCAAATTTCCCCTCATCCCCGCTTTACTCACTCTCACCCACGCACCATTCATCCACAATCTAAATTGAATTCTCTTATTGCATAACCAGTTTTTGTGAATATTGATAAAGATGATATAAATAATGTAAATAGTAACTTGTAAGTTGACAGTAAGTGAACAATTGAAGGTGATGATGAGAATGAAGATTTGAAGATGGAAATGGATAAGATTGAAAAAGCCATAAGAACAATTAATTTAGGTAGTAAATAATAAGGCTTAGAGGGTAAAATGCGGAAGCTACTGTACTAACAGATCCACCCCGCTTCACTAAACTTACCTAGGTAAAAGTAAAAGAAAAGAAGCTCCAACTTTCTTTTCTTTCTTCTTCGCTGGTTATGACAGGGGCGAGGAACATTGAAAGTTGTAAAAATAAATAAAATAAATATAAACTTGTAGAAATCCCGGA
>JWJB01000137.1:0-12376 GCA_000812895.1 Rutstroemia sydowiana | reverse complement strand
CCTTCCTCCCTTCCTTCCTTCCCCACACTCCACAACCCCGCCTTCCAATTCAATTTTCACCACCTCTCTTCTTTCCTTTCTTCTTCCTTCTTTTCCACCCCACCCCACCACACCAAAGCAACTCAAATCCCCAACTCAAATCCCCAATCCAAATTCTCAACCTACACAATACACCATATACAATCCACTACAAAACAATACAAAATCTAACAATAATCTATCAAGAAAAAAAAAGAATCTACAAACCTTATATCTATTCCAATCCAATCCAAACCAAACCAATCCACCACAACCAAGATTTATTTCCACTCACTAACTTAAATCCATCCATCCACACTCACCTCACATCCAACAATCAATTGAAATATCAAAATCGACTCAATTCTGATTTTAAAATTCAAAAATTTCAAAATCTGATTCCCTCTAAATCAAATTTCAAAAATTCACACTGCAATAATCCAATCCAATCCATCTAATCCAATCCCAACAAACGAACAAACGAACAAACGGTCAAAAAATTCCTCAATTCGATATCAAAACTTCAATTCCCATTACTTTACTTGATTTACCATCTTCCAATCCTCCAAACCCGGCATGCCTCTCTTCTCTTTTCTATTCAATTCAATTCGATCCAATTGAATCCGATATCAATTCTCTAAATCACATATACACCAATAACCTTACCTACAAGTTACAACACCTCCAAATCTCACATACAACCAAGACCAGCCCAACCAACCAACAAACAAAAAATGGAATCCCCAACCACAAACCCATCCACATCTAGATCAACAAATCCTCACGCACTTTTGTTTCCATTTAACAACAATAATGATAATAATAACATAGATGATCAAACTATTGCACTAATGCTTGCTTTTCAATCTCGAATACCTACATCTAGCTCTAATTCCGCATCCGCATCCACCTCGAACTCGAACTCGAAATCCTCCACCTCCACCTCAATTTCCTCCCCCGCATCAGCCTCCACATCCGCCTTTACCTCCAAAATAAAAGAACTCTCAATCCAAGAAACGTTACTCGCCGACGAAGAATACGCATTTCAATTACAAAGGGAATTTATTGCTGAATCACAGGGTATCATTGCGAGTTCTTCTACAATTAATTTGGAAGGAAATGGAAAGGGTAAAGGAAAAGAGATTGCACTCGAACGGCTGGTGAATAGAGAAGAATCCGCATTCCAGTTACAACGAGAATTTGTTGATTCACAAGATGGTACTAGTATTCTGGATTCTTCTTCTAGATCGCGATGGAAGGGAAAAGGGAAGGAAAAAGAAAGAGTGATTGAGATTGAAGATGATGACGAAGACTTAATTATCCTCGACTCCCCACCTTTTAAATCACAATGGAAGGGAAAACGAAAAGAAAGAGAGATGGATTCTGGTTTCACCGAAGATTTGTTCGCAAATCAACTACACCAAGAACTCGATGCAGAATCACCGCAAACTATTTCGGACCCCTTCACCCCAGTCACTTCCCCAAGAAACAAACGACAACGTGCGCAAGTCCTCACCGATGAAGAATTCGCAATTCAACTAGAACAAAAACAAGATGCAGAATTACAACAAACTATTGCGAGTTCCTCCACCTCAAACAGGCATGGGAAAAAAAGAAAAGCATCTGAACTTACGGATGAGGAATTTGCTTTCCAGCTGCAACAGGAAGAAATCGCTGATTCACAAAGGATTGCTGAGACGGTTCTTTCGGATCATCGTATGGCGCTTGATCTGCAAGCTGGACCCTGGGAACCCTCGATAATCCATCAAGCGAAGAGGGTTGCACCGAGCAGTCCTGTTTTTCCTTCGCATGCAAATACATCAAGCATATGGAGCAGATCCAATACACCGAGTACTACCAGTGAGGTTGGAGATGGTGAAAGCAATGTCGACGACGATTCTATGGCGGTGATTTTGCAGGGATCTGATAGTGCGTTTTTGGCAGGTGTTGAGGCATCAAAGACATATGTATCGAGAGATCACGGACAACCAGAATCGTCTACTATGGCAGCGGACCGGAATTGGAGCTTTGACAACCTGGAATCATCGTTCTCGAGTGCACCAAAACCTCAATATCCAAGTTGCGAAATTTGCGCCCACGATGTACATCCCATGGATATGGCTAGCCTTTCTTGTGATCACAACTGTTGTCGTTCTTGCATCGGACACATGTTTGAAAATGCAATCAAAGATGAGTCCTCATACCCTCCGCAGTGTTGTCAACCAATAGGACCAAAGACTGTTGAGGAATTCCTTCCAGATGAACTCATACAGAGATTCGAGAAGAAGAAAATTGAACTTGAAACACCAAGTAATTCTCGGACATACTGCTTCTCTCCGCAATGCTCGGCTTTTATAGAAGCTAAGGATATTGTCGGTGATGTAGCTACATGTTCCCAGTGTTCTACAACAACATGTACCATCTGCAAAGGTCGCTCACACCAGGGAGGAGATTGCCCAAGTGATGAAAGTACTCAGCAGATGTTGATTGTTGGTCAGAATAAGGGATGGCAACGCTGTTATTCTTGTAAGAGTATGGTGGAGCGTACGACTGGTTGCAACCATATAGTGTGAGTAAAGATATCGTTTTCTACCCTGAATTCTATGCTAATATAGATGGGCGGATAGGTGCCGTTGCGGAGCAGCATTCTGCTATAGATGTGGAGTTCGGTGGAAGAGTTGTAGCCACTAGAAAATCTAGGATTGATGGAGAGTCTAGAATGAAAAGGCTTGTGACAGATTGGATTCTGCAGCTCCATGCGCGGCCGGCATATAGCAGAGCAAGGCTAAAGTGCATGAGGTATGGGGAGTTTATCTTCGAAGTGGCCACAATGAAGATTATATGATTGGCGATTTATGTAATAGCATGTTGTAGCTGTGAAGGGCTTTTGCACATATTTCGGGTGGTATTGAAGATGGAAAGCTATGGGTAATAATTTTGGTGCATGAGCTCCTGGGTGTTAACTTGAGAGGAAACGGATATCGGTTACTAATGAATTGGGGGGAGATTTGAGAAATGAATCATCTTTGCATTAAGTATGAAAAATATATTTTATGGGATTTAGGTAAACAATGATGACCTTGTTTTGTTGCCTTTTTGAAGTTATTTGGTGATACTGGTGATACATCATTTGTGATGGTTTTGAAAAGAAGAAGATCTTCTGGGGAAACTTAAAATCGAAGTTCATTAGCCACATCTACCAGTAATCAGCCACATATTGAGGGGTCCATTTTAGGTTTCCTATCTTGTCTCACATCCTAGTCAAACTATCCATTTGCGCCAGCAAACACCGAACTTGTACCTAAGGTATCTATTTACATTCAATCGAGGAGAACAAACTCACTTCTTCAATTCCAATCACATACAAATTATGTCTTCTCAAATCGAAACGATTTCTGCTTTCGTTGAAGGTGCTCCACCTGGAGAGGTACGGATATTATTCAATAAAATGAAATCAAATAAATTGCAAGCTGTTACTAACTCTTATTCCTTTAAAGCTTGCAGATGTTATAGCTGGTATGAATTCCCTCTCCTTCACTACTCTGTCTGCCAACTATTATACACAGTGTATGCAATTACTGATTCAAAGCTTATAGATATCAAGGCACTTACGATCGAAACACCAAACTTGGTGTCGGAATTAGGTCCCGCTTTTGAGAAATACAATGAGGAACAATTTGCGACGGTTACGTTGCCGGGAAGTAGTACGCCGGTAAGTTTTCGATGGCAGTGGCAGTGGCAGTGGCAGATGCAGATTGTGGAATTACCTAGGGCTGATGTTGAGAGAAGGTTATAGTTAGCTCGCATAACTCGCTGGGTGGTGGAAGATACTATGATGTGGAGAGTTCGTCGAGTTTTGCTTTTGAGCATAGTGCGCAGGTATGTATATTTATATTGATGACGAGTTTCGAGATGGGTTTGGAGATCAAGACTGATGAGGGGATATAGAAAGCAAGTGATGTACAAAGTCATGGAATAGAAGGTAGTCAGGCAGATCTGGTGTAAGTATCCTGTTCCTCGGATTATTAAATTCGACATGCTTGCTGACACAAGATAGTAAATCGATTTTAAAGAGCTTGGGTCCACATGTAGCTGAACATTTCCCAAACGCATCATACGGCGCCTATCCCATCGAAGACGATTCCAAGATTGCTATTTTGATTGTTGCGAATAAATACAGTCCTAACAATTTCTGGTACTTTGCCTTCCTTTCTAATCCGATCATATTAATTTTCAAACCACTAATAATCAACTCATTAGGAATGGTCGCTGGCGCTCACTCTACATCTACGACCCAACTTCTTCTTCTCTAACCGGTAGCATAAAAGTCGACGTCCATTACTACGAAGATGGGAATGTGAGATTATTAACCACAAAGCCTGTTTCTGCATCGATTTCTTCGTCTACCGCAAGCACGATTGTTAGGGATATCGCGGGGATTGAAAAGAAATATCAAGAGGATATTAATAAGGGGTTTAATAATTTGAGTGAAGGGGCTTTTAAGGGTTTGAGAAGACAGTTACCTATTACGAGACAGAAGATTGAGTGGGATAAAATTGCGGGGTATAGATTGGGACAGGATATTGGGGGTGGTAGTTCTAGGAAGTAGGGAGAGAGAGATAAATAGATCCTGGTGGTCTGGTTGAGTGATGAGTGGAATGGAGATGGAGAATAGATGGATGATAGGGATTAGAGAAAGAAAGTGGGGAATGGAATGGAATGGAATGAATGGTCTGATGGTTTAGCATGCGATTGAGATGATGAATGAAAAACGAAATGTTGAATCGAAAGATTGACTTAAATGGGTGATGAATTCATTAGGAGTGGGTTATGTTATTCTTTTATCGTCCAGTTTTTAGATGATAGAGAAGAGAAGCTCGTATACAATGTTCAACAAAATGTTTATGGTGAACAGGACAGGGTACGGCCGTAGGTAGCGACGGTAACATCGGCATTGACGGCATTGCCGGGATTTTTGATAAGATTATTGATGCTATTCCGTGGAAATCTATCTATCCTATGAACTTCTTGAAGATTTATGGAATGGATGGATTGGTTGTTTGATAGTAGGTATTAATCATCAAATAAAGAATCAAAATCTCATTACTATACTCCAATCCTAACATCTCCGACAAGTAGCCTATTCCAGTATAAAAATGATACAGTAAATATTTCCACCCACGCACGGACAAAAAAAAAAACAAATCGAGCCTTCCGAAGAAACATCCAAGTTGACTCCACATTTATCTCACCCATCTCACCAAAATTTTATCTCAAATTTAATATTCTTAACCAATTAAATCAAGTCCTTTAACTGCTGACAATCACCGCATTTATTAACCTTTTTCGGATTAGGTTTGTTGGCGATAAAGTTAAATTTGTATTGTATGACTGAAGAAGTATGTATGTATTCCGTACCAGTACTAGAAGAATAAAAGTGATTCGGATACCGAGACTTCTTACCACCTTCATGCACAACAGTACAGATTTCCATTTTCCAATTCTAAAGGATTCGATTCTTTCTTCGATTTTTTTTGACTGGGACGACTGAGTTACATATACACAATAAGTTACAATACACATACTTTATATTACTTTACATTAATACATAAGAAAGAAAGGAAAGAAAGAAAGATATTTACACCAAGCTTAGCTGTCCTTTTTTTTTTCTTCACACACATAAGCTCGCACATTCGGTAGGATTCGGATTCGCATACTTGATTGGGAGAGAAGGAATTTATAAAGGAAAGGAAACGAAAGGAAAGAAAAGAAAGATGTCGAAAGAATTTACATATGCGGAAGCGGGGGAACATAAGACGAAGAAGGATTTGTATATGGTGATTCATGATAAGGTTTATGATACTTCTGCTTTTGTGGATGAGCATCCGTGAGTTGTTTTTTTTTTCTTCTGTTTTTTGGGTTTCTTTTGAGGGTGAGTGTGAGGGTGAGATGGATGGAGTTTGGGCGTGAGGGGATTGAGATTGTGAGATGGGTGCCACCGATTTTGAAGATTGAGGATATGAATGAGAGGGATTTGAATGAATCCATGAATGGGGCAATTGAATTGTATTGTTGTTTGTGATGCGGATGGATATGGAATTGAAGGGATTCGAATTGATGGGATTGAGGACAACTATCCTATCTCTCATTTATCAATTCATGAGAATCAGCCCATATTCTTATGCACTACACAACACATATTCTTTCTCTCTCTCGCTTTTTATCAGTCTCTGCAGGAATCAAACTAATAATTTACTTCGTATTTTCTAGTGGTGGAGAAGAAGTCCTCCTCGATGTCGGTGGTCAAGATGCAACTGAGGCTTTTGAAGATGTAGGACATAGTGATGAAGCTAGGGAGATTTTGGAGGGGTTACTTATTGGTAGTTTGAAGAGATTGGTATGTTATTATTCTTCCCTATTCTTCCCTTTCTTCCCCTCTTCTCCTCATCATCCTATCATTTACCCAACCCCCAAATTCCCATTCCCATATGATAAAAAGAAAACAAAACTAATAAACATATTCCCCCTCAACAGCCAGGCGACCCACCAGCCCCAAAACCAACAACAAGCAACACCACAAGCTCATCCAGTGGAACCGAAACGGGAATGGGAATTGGTCTTTATGCTGTTATACTTGTGGGGGGTTTGGCGGCTTTTGGTGCTTATAAATATATGGAGAGTCAGAAGGGTGCTACTGCTTAGATTGTTTGGGAGGGGAGAGCTGCGGCTTTGTGAGGGATGGGGATGGGGATGGGATGTTCCGATGGGTGAGATAAAGTGCATGCTGAGTATAGTTTTTTATGGAAAGGTTATGTGCTTGCGTTGTGGTGGGTGGGGTGTGGATGGTGGATGGATAGATAAGAGGCAGGCGGGCAGGCAGGTATAATGGAATGAATGACGAATGATATACTACTTTACTATATTATAGTATGCCTGTCTTGCTTTCTTGTTTGTGATATGGTATCTTCAGATTCGATTTCTTTTCAATTCATTCAACTGAAGTTTGAGATATGTTATAGGTCATAGTATATTATAATAAGAGATAATAGTGTTCTATTTCTACGATTTTCTTGGAGGTGATATGGTTTCTATATGTGGATGTGAGAGAGGCAGAGGGATATGTATTTTGATGGGTGGGTGGATGAATGGGTGAATGGATGGGAACTGGGAGATGATGGGTGATGGAGGGAGTGAATGAGTGAGTGGCTGGCTGGCAAGTTTTCATGGATATTTATTTGATGTGTGTGTGTGAGTATACAATATAATATAATACAATACTCTCCTTGCCTTGTTTTTGTCCTTATTCTTATTCTTGTTCTTATTTCCCCCGGGGGATTAATGGTAAGCTTGAGACTTGAGTTGAGAGTTTGTGGCTGGGTTATGCAGTACTGGGATGAGAGTTGAGTTGGAGTTGGTTGGGATGTGATGTGATGGGATATGGGCTAGGATTAGGATGGAAATGAGTGAGTGAGTAGAATGTGTGTGTGTAAATGCTATAGGGAATCTAGATTGTGGTTGAGAGATGGTCTATGGGGGACTTAGATTGCGATTCATATTGAGAGAGATTAAAGTGTGAGATTGGTGTGATGTGTAGGGTTAAAACCACTAGTGGTATATTGATATATTGACTGGATACAGTACTAAGTAAATATCTGGTTTGTGTAAGTATTTGTTTGTGTACTGTACTGTAGAAATAGGTATTTGTGTTCATGCTTGTGTCACTGTAGCTGCAACTGTAACTGGTTATTGGTAGGAGAGTTGTGGTTAAGAGTTGTGGTATTGTTTGGTATGGAGATGAGAGATGTGGTGAGTTATGGGATGGAACTTGAACTGGAAGATATGTGATGCGAAGGATGAGAATTGTTTGGGTGATGGTGGTTATATTGGTAGGTTCAGTTTATTGACTGTAGTGTTTTGTCAGCAGGGTATGTTAATATATATCTAAGTATTGTTGAGTGACTGGATATATGTGTGATGTGTAATCCAGTCGTAATTTAAATTAAGTGTTTCGCTTTTTTAAGTATGAAAGGAAGTGGTGTTTGTCAGTAGATTTTGATGGTGATACTCGTAGTATGTCGTGATACAAAGGAATGATCTTTCTAGATTGATATACCTCAGATCTTCGACAGGGACTTATGGTTTGTTCCTTAGATATTGTCCTTTTTGAATAATTTCCTTGCATGCATCTTCAGAGATAACTTTCCTTCTCCATATCTCACTCCTTAACTAAATCCCTATGCATACATCCCATCCTCCCCATCACTCTCATAATCCACCTCCTTCTTTCTCTTCTCCTCTTCCTCCTTTCTCTCCCTCTCCCTCCTAACATCCACCTCCTCACCCCCCAAACTCAACCCCTCCATCTCCCTCTCCCTCTCCCTCAATCCCTCCTTCCTCCTCTTCTCCCCATCCCCAACCTCCTTCCTATCCAACGGACACGTCCCATTAATCCTCAACCAAGGCCCCACACATTCCAAATCAAACTTATGAGTTTCATGACACGGCAACACAACCACTAAACAATACTGATCATCCAAAAACTTCTCTCCACATATCGGACATTCTTCATCGGGTTTAATTGATTTCCGTGGTATGCGATCTAGTGTGTCGAGAAAGAGTTGTGAACATCCGTGGATTTGTGTAGGTGGCGTTTCGATAGATGTGCTGGTTAAGGTGATTAGATCGTTAAGAAGGCGGTTGGTGGAGTTATCGGTTGAGGTGCGGAGGGTTTCGAATTGGTCGCGGAGGAGACGGTATGCGGCTGCGACGTCGACCTAGATGAGTTGGGTGGTTAGAGTTGGGCGGTAAGATTCACAGCAGCGTGTGAGAAGAGTGAAAGAAAGGAAAGGGAATTAGGAAGGAAATAATAAACATACAGGAGTAGGAACCGCATGAGGATTATTATGATGCCATGTAGGATCAGTTGTCGAATCCGTCGTCTCAATTTGGGATAATTGGTTAAAGAACGAGGACATAGAAAGTCGACGTCGAGGTCTAGAGGGTCCACTGTCTTTGATATTATGTTCCACTATGATTAAAAAATGCATATATTAGTCGCATTTCAATTGTGCAGCTGCAGGAATGGAAGGAGAGAATGCGGGAAGCAAGTAAGGAGAGGTGAGGGGTTATGGAGGGGTAGATTAGAAATTACTGTACCTTCGTATGGATTCATGATTGTGATTTGTTATTTGGATTTCTGCGGGATTCGAATCAAGGAATTGGTTTTTTTGATTGAAAGGTTTATGGTCGTCGTTTTTGGTTGTCGGTGGTTTGATTTATGGGAGGGAAATGGATAGGATACTCGTAGGCAAACAGAGCAAGACGCAAGCTTCATGAGCTTGTTCGGTTAAGGCAAATCGAATTTGGGGAATTGTGGCTGACTGTGGCTTTGCTGTGGCTAGAGACATACCAAGTATTTTGTGAAGCATTCAAGCTTCAAGCGGCCCGTACCGTCATTCGCGATTAGACACTTTGATTGATTAAGCTCTTGTCATTTCAATATCGTCGGCCCCTTGTTCACTTGGATTTAGTTATTCGAATCTCGTACGGCTGGTTGTAATGGTATCCACTGGCAAAGCCGAAAGGAATCCTGCTCTCTCTACTCCGTAAATGTACCTATGAGATGAAGTTGGTGGCAACATAAAGTATCTACAACTTCATGATGACTTGTTTATGATACTTTCATCATCAACTCCTCTGATTCTATCTTGCGAGACTTTCTACAAACACCTCAAACGGCGATATAAGAAGAACGGTCAACAAATTGCATCGCATACCGGCATCTACACTCTTCTTTCTCCTGACCGAGTAAACCACCACAAACGGCTTTTGCCTTTCGGGTATCTTTTCGCCTGCGATGTTCTCATATGCTAGTGATCTGTCATGCATCTCCTTCAAACAGGATGCAATTATCCGGATACAATTTTGCCGTCAGCAAACCAAAAGCTTCAACGATATATCATATCAGTCTGCAATGATACCCATCCAATGCGTTTACCCTCATTTTCATTTGGAATCCTTCCCAAACTGTACGGTCTGGTTCGTGAGTAAAGTCAAGATTCAGGAACGCGCCCAAATGTGGACAGGACATATTGGTCCGTCTCCACAACGCAATGGTTTTCCCAACGTCCCCACAAGTTAGGATAATTGTTTGCCCCCCACCACACAGTACCATTCAATTCATGACCCTTGAATCTTTTCTTATCTATGATCCAGACCCAATACCTATTACCAGTAACCAAACATGCTGGGATAAATTCTTCATTCCGGTATATACTCCGATATTAGGACTTATGAATATCGGAACAGCGATTATGGAAACCTCTATTTGATTTATTCAACGGAAGTCCGATGAACGGATGTCTTCTCAAACAGTACTTTAATATACCCTTGAGGAAACCCTCTTTTTCTACAAACAAAAATTTCAAATTGGCCTCACCGCCCCATGTAGAAGAGCCCTATCGAAGCACATTAATCTTGTCAGGTTTCAGAGCGGATAAGTATCAATGAACCAGACCAACGAGATGGGTCTTCTCCGATTGAATTTTACGCTAGGTTCATGATCTACAGCTAAATGTAGGGTAAGTGCCGATTATCCGGCAAATTTCCTTCCCTGAATTTTCTTAATTGGTTATGGTACCCAATCCGTTTGTAAGGTGTGGCCAAGACTTATATCATTGCTTTCATCTCCTCTTTCTTTATGAATACTTCGTAGTGGAAGATCATTCTACTTTAATTATCTTACAGTCGCAAATATGGCTGCAAGTAATGGTCATGAATTAGTCCGAATCGAGACAAATATCCTTCCAAAGGGTAAACTCATAGTTACCTTTTGTGGATTGGCGTTTGCTCTTCTCATCGCATTTATAGATCAAAATTCCATTGGTCTAGCTTTACCTTCCATTGGAGCTGATCTCAATGCCGCGACTACCATTTCGTGGGCAGGCACATCGAGCTTGATTGCGAATACAGTGTTCCAAGTTCTCTATGGAAGGATTTCCGATATCGTCGGAAGAAAAATGGTCTTTCTGAGTGCGGTTTCCCTTCTAGCGCTAGGTGATTTACTATGTGGATTCGCTCAGACAGGACCGCAACTTTATGTTTTTAGAGCTATCTCGGGAGTGGGGACGGGTGGGATTCAAGCTTTAGCTATGATGATTGTCTCGGATGTAGTTACTCTTGAGAATCGTGGAAAGTGAGTATTATCTTTGTCGGCAACTTTCAATGGCTACTGACCTATCGTTTAGGTATCAAGGAATCCTAGGATCATGTGTCGGTCTAGGTAACACAATAGGACCATTTTTAGCAGCGGCTTTCGTACAGACATCAACATGGAGAGGCCTCTTCTGGTGTATTTGTCCCCTCGCCATCCTCGCCGGTATCATGGTAGCATTTACTCTGCCCCCCAGCGTCGTACACGGCTCCACCGCCACCAAAATACGAGTGATCGACTACCCCGGAATCGTCCTAATTTCCGCCGCCATCCTTCTAATCCTAATCCCCGTCTCCGGCGGGGGAACCTATTTCTCCTGGTCCAGCCCAATGGTAATCAGCATGCTTATCCTCGGCGGTATCTGCACCCTAGCATTCATAATCGTGGAATGGAAATTCGCAATGATGCCCATGTTACCTCTATATCTCTTCCACAACCCTGCCGTTGCAGCAATCCTTATCCAGAATTTCCTCTTCGGAATTGTCTATTATTCTCATCTTTATTATCTTCCCATATATTACCAAAACGCACGTCAATACACACCACTCATGTCCGCAGCCCTCACTATTCCCTTCGTCGCAGCTCAAGCTTCTTTCAGTATCGTCTCGGGTCAATACATATCGCGACAAAAACGCTACGGTGAAATAATCTGGATAGGTTTCATACTCTGGACGCTGGGATCCGGACTCGTTCTTCTCTTTTCTCGGCAAACCCCGAAATGGGAGATTGTCATAATCCTACTTATTGAAGGCGCAGGCGTAGGATTCATCTTCCAACCTACGCTCATAGCAGCACAAGCACATTGTCTAAAACGTGATCGAGCGGTTGTGATATCGACGAGGAATTTTTTGAGGGCCCTTGGAGGCGCGATTGGATTGGCGATTTCGTCGGCGATTTTTTCAAACTCGATTAAAGGGAGTGTGAATTCTTTGAGTGTGGAATTACCGGAGGGGTACACAGAGAGTATTTTGAAGTCGATTTTGAGTGTGCCGGATTTGACGCAGTTGGCGGGGGAACAGGAAGCAGAGGTTCTGGATTTGTATATGAGGGCGAGTAAAAGTGTGTTTTTTCTTTGGGTCCCGATTATTGGGGTTTGTTTGCTTTTGTGTGCCCTGATTAGGGATAGGGGGTTGCAGAGGCCGGAGG
>JWJB01000136.1:0-11573 GCA_000812895.1 Rutstroemia sydowiana | reverse complement strand
ATTTAAATTAGATAAGCCCAATCAAAAATAAATTTACTACTACTATTATAAAATAAATCTTCGCCGCAGCTGAGATTAGCTTCTCATCAAAATTAAGCGTCTTTTTATGCTAAAATTGATCTATAATACACCTATAGATATCTTATAAATGACAAATATCAAGTTCCCCACTTGCTGCAGAGTAGGTAAAAGAATCACCACGACACTCCACATGTTTGATCAAAATAATGCATTCGCCTTCCTTATCCTTGATCAATATTCCGACTCAAACCAATCACTCCAACGAGCTCCAAACTCCCAGTATGGATCCTCATAAGCCCTTCCGCCGTTCCACTCAAAAAGTTCGTCCAGATAAGCAGTTGGAGGCCCAGAGTGTGCGTAGGGGAAAGTTTTGATAGTGGGTGGTTCGTAAGTTGGAATACGCTCTTTAATCCACTCAAAATGCTCATTGAAAAGTTCTTGCTCTGCGAATCTAACTATTCGTAAATAGTAATTCCAAGGCGATCGAGAGGTTTTGACAATAATCTCGCCGCCAATCTCTAAATGCTCTCGCACTGTACCTCCAAGGAATATTAGTTCGTCTAGGTTTGGAAACTTCAACATCCATTTAAGGTTATACAAGGGAGGTTTTATGTCAAAACCGGTGATACCCCAATCGGGTGAAAATACAAAGGTAATTGACTTTACTTTTTCCCAAAGCGTGGGGCAAGTGTTGAATAAGGTATCAAAAATGCTGTTGGTGTTCCATAAATTGTTGGTGTTCCATACATTCGTCATAGGGTCGACATATTTATCTCTTTTCCATGTCGCCAAATATTGATACGGGTTGTTGGTAATTGGCGCAAGTGAATCCACGTCTGGATTGAAGAAAACTGGAATATATTTGGCCTTGGGATTGAGGAAAAGTCGTTCATAAAGTCTCAGCGTCTCAATTCGGCTTTCACGGTTGACTAACAAGGTGATCGGGTTGGGCGTTGGTGACATGGGTGTTGGTGATCCATAGAACTCTATCAATTGTTCTTTTCGATATCCGTATGTTTTGTAAGCTTCTGGATCTCTTTTGTAGATTCGAACAATCCGCCCCTGAAACGAAGCTCTCCAGATCTTTCGCCTAATCTCCAGTGGGAATTTTGTAAATTGCGGGAATCCCACAAAAGGTCCATAATCTCGTTGTATCTTCTTGTAGTACCTGATCCTATCTCCGACAGATTCATAGTAGGTTTGCTGGAAAGGAGCTACATCTTTTTGACTGCTGAAACTCGGTTCCCCTTTCTGCAGTCCAAGTGTCCGCGTAAACCATGCCTTTGCCTTTCTAAATACACCCATCATCTTCCCCATATTTCAAGATAGTGATTTATGGAGTCTAGGAATTCGACAGACTGGTTGGTGCATTAGTTTTGACTCCACTTATTTGCCCAGAAGGATTGTGATGCGGATGAGGTTTAACTCTCAGTGGAATACGAACCTGAATAATTTTGCGATAAGAAAATCCCTGTCAATCTGGGAGATGATGAATAGGATACACAAGTCCAACCTCGATGGAAGAAATTTATATTTCTTCCTGTGGTACTATTTTTACTACGGTAGAGAGATACAGCATGGACTAAAATTAGAGTAATTGCTTCGTTTTTGCTATTGAATTGGACTATGGTGAATGGCCTGGCATATCATGATTTTAATATTAAGCGTGTTCTATGGCCATCGTTGCCCATATCTTGTTGAAAATTCCAGTCCCGCCATAGTTCGAGCCACTAGCGGAATCATTCGATAAATCTAACCCTTCCTCTATAGAAGCTTAGTTTCTTGTTTAATTCAATGAAATTTAGTGTAATTATTGCTTAGAAAACCTCGAGCATGGTAATTGTGATAGCGTAAAATTAAGAGGAGGAATGAGACCATTCAGGTGATGTCCGACTATATTCACTATGGCCGCGTTTCGCATGTCGTGAGTTCCGGATAGAGAAGACAAAGGTGGGCTGTGCTTGAGAAGCGACTAATTATGTTCTTAGCAGTTCATGGTTTTTGTGCGGTGGAAAGGCAATAGACTACGATAAAGTGAATAATTATCATGGAGATTGCATTCTTGATCGAGGTAGTGGAGAGATACTTCTCGCGGCACTAGGGGATTGTTACATCAGGAATAGCTTGACTGATTTCTTTTTAATTAGGCTAAACAGGTGCAGAAGCTTCATAACAAAGCCGAAGCTGAAGCCACTGCCAGATACTGCCAGCCACTGAATGAATGTCAAAATCGTGTGGCTGAGCACGTTCCTTTGATCATAATCATTCTTGCCATCAACAATCTTTCTCATCATCTTTTCCTGATTGGCAAAGGTGATTTGCTAAGTTATCTTTACAAGAGGGCTTATTGCGGATAATTTCGCTTCAAGTTCCTCCTCACAAAGCCTTCACAGACTACTCCTCTCCTATTCTTTACCTCAGCTGCTTCTTACAATATCTTTCAAACAAATTTACTATGTCAGATAACACAACTAGCAATGTGCCTGTATAAAGTCATGCCGATTCCGATCGAGATAGTCGGTACACTACACCAGAATCCAATTCCGCGCTCTATCCCTAAAGGCTCTACTATTGCAGTCCGACTGACTGTGAGGCTTCAGAAGTCGGATTCTCCACTGTCAGTTTACACGAAACACAGCTTCCTCACCCAGAACCAGGCTGTGTGGATTAACACCTGAGGAGGAGTAAGGCTTAATACCTGAGGAGAAGTACGAAATGTGTCTTGGTGACACAATCCAGCCAATTCTGTGGTTTATTGGGCCATCAAGGAAGACATTTTCTAACAATATCCGAAGGGAAATGGCCATTATTGTCACGCCGGAAGATGCAGCAGAATAATCCATTGTGGGAGGGTCGAGTCATTGCAGAGTCCAGTAATGTTCACAATTTCTTGTCAGTGGTGTCTGGTTAGTTTTAGTTTGAGGAGCTGGGGCTAGATTCGATTGAATAATGAATTTGTAGGAGGACACAATTGCTGCTTTTTGCTTTATTGGTTTATCCATTTTGTGGAAGTCGATTACTCTTCTTGGAAAGAACAATCGCAACAACTTTGTATAAGCAAGCAATGGAAGGATTGTGATGTGTGAATAACTAATCCGACGGGATGAAACAGTGACTGGACCAAGCAGTTTCCAAGTTCTACTGCCCTAAGCACTACGAGGCCAACTTGTTTTACTGATTTTGGATCAATCGCTCTACTTTTCCGACATGTAATGATCTTATGAACCTATTTTACGGTAGTTTAGAGCTGCACAAGGTATACCGCCGTCTAGTAATGGATTTGAGTGTTGTCAAAACCCAATTCCTCACACGATTATACTTGGTTCTGATATTGTACATTGAGGACACAAAACTGAGTATGTGTGATTTGGGGATCTGGTCCGGTATTCATACATCTAAGCAAATCATCCCAGTGTATCATTCAGCTGAAGGAAGAAGCCGCACTTAAGGAGACAGGTATTCTGTAGTCCGTGCAGAAGGTCGCCATGTGATCCTTTGTGCAGTTCTCTTATGGGCCATGACTCATGCGGATGAATTGGTAAGAATAATCAACTTCCAAAACGAAATTGTTATGTGGGTGGAAACGTGGGAACTTGTACATCGATGCCCCGGACTTCAACCAATAACTAGATCGGATTAAGACACAACTAGACCCGCCATCGCGCGATGTGTATCGGGCATCAAACCTTTGCCACCGATTAGGTATTGAGATCGACTTTCTACCTCCGAGACTTGTGTCATGATTGCCGTTAATTGCCGTAGGAATGAAGAATGGCAGCAGGCCGGGCAATGGCCTGATTCAGACATGATCATCCCCACGGATAGGGGATATTTGAAGTTAACCTTATCATGTCAATGAGATCTGTAGCAGGCTGAGTAATTTAGATCTTTGGTGCCTGCACAAAATCCCACTTTCGAGAATACCATTAGCAGATAATATCCTAGAAAAGACTAGTAACAAAATGGAAGGTGCGTGAACCATACCCCCAAGTACAAGGTGTGGCTAGTGACAAATGAAATGAACATTTTTATCTTCTGGGACTTCGACCGAGGTCTCTGATAACTTAAAACTAGAAATAACTTCGATAATTGGACACGAAATATCCAGCAAACAAAAGAAGCACGGTACGTTTAATGCTCCGACATGAGTTTACCATGGTAAAAATTGTGGCAAGGATTAAAAAGACATGGGAAAAGTAAACATTCCCGTCTCGTACCTCAATGATCTTCCTATGATAAAACTATGATAGGGAGCTAAACAATCGTTGCATACCCACCACCACGCCTATTGCGCTACGTAACAAATCACGAACCTTATACCCCACCGGAGTGTTATTAAAAACTCCACCAATCATAAGCGGTTCAAACCGACTGACCCCGCCGCTTGCCATCACATCTAGATAAATCGACATACATGCTCTAAACTTTGCTGTCGGGTCATTCAATTCCTGGGACCGTCGTTCCTTGTCCCGAAGTATGGGAAACGAGATGCTTCTTGTGCCACGGAACTGTGCAGAAAGCTGTTGTGAGGGTAGCTTGTGACATGGTGATGGCGCGTCATTTTGAAATTCGAATGCGTTTCGCCTCCTCCGCGTCTGTTGTGGGATTCAAACTATCACAACTCCGGGCATTGAGCATACAAATTGAGTGATTCCCGTCGGCATATTTTGCCTGTTGTCGGTTATATGAATTAGGGAAATCCGGGGTCAGCATGTACATTAGTTCCATTCAGGTACATGAAGAAGTCATGGGGGATTAAAAAGACGTGGGGAAATTCCTGCCCTGTCTATCGCGACGTGGAGAACAAGGCAGATTGGGGAATTACCGCCGATTCCATTGCTAGGGTTGAGCTCTAGCGTGGCTAGCAATGTATCGTAAGTAGTATTGGCGGCAGTCGAGGAAAATTGTGTTACTGTCCAAAACGACGACGGATGTAGGTAGCCGTTTGTCTAACCCAATCGCAAGTGTCTCCAAAGTAACGCCCGAACAATTTTAAGTTCATAGATAGTGGCGAAGAGATGCCGAAAGCTTCAGTGATTTTAGTTCCGCAATTGAAAGGGAATCATTCGTAACACCTCGGTATATATTTGAGCCGCCAAACGACCGATTCCTCCCTTGCATATCGGGGGTATTTCCTGGTTTAGAATGGAATTTGTGATGAGTATTATAGTTTAATGCATATGAATATCGAAGATTAAGTGCTGGAGGGCGCGCGATCAACCCGCGTAGATCTTCGGTACGGCTCGCAATGAGATAATGAATCGCCATTTGATGCGAGTGTTTTTGTGCTTTATCTTGTATGTAGCACATACTTCCTTGGTGAGTGACACAATCTATCGCGGCAGTTGGATCAAAAATCCGCCCATTTCGTGTCACCTACTAATTTCATGAATGAACCAACTTTTACCAAGAGCCCAGAGATGTAGAGAAACGTGCTTGTGGTGTGTATTAACGGTTAGTGGCGCTGAATTTTGCGGGGAAATGTTTCAGATCATCAATTTGGTAATTTCAATATATTACAAGTGATATCCCTTTCATTCTAATACCATACATTTATTAACTTGTCTTCATGTAACTTCATTTCCCATACGGAATAGCTGACGAGGTTGAGTTACATTTCATAGAATTGGGCTTATATTAAAAAAGGCATAAGATAAGATATTATTGAATCAAATCGCTGGAATGTCGTAATTTATCGATCTTTAACCATCGAATTATAGCTAATTGATAGATTACTAGACTATATATCATTTACTTTTATTATCAGGGGAGTAACTTTAATGAGACCTCACAACATTCTTTTATTTCTTAATTCAGTTGAGAAAAAGGAGGTTGGTAATATATTACGCCAGTATGGCCGAGCGATAAGAAGTTGTGATGAGAGATTGCAGAGTAGATAAACATATCTACTTTTATAGAAAAGGGAAGTTCAAATTGAAGGATATACCTAGAATGAGAAGGTGTACAAGTAAATACGGAACTAAGTTCGGATGAACCATCGGAGATATGGTAAAAGTTAGCGCCCGTTATTCAGGGGCCGTTGAAGATTCTTGTCCGTGAAACCCAATATCTTCTGAAGTGTGGTAGGTTCAAAAAGTTAATTATATTTCTCGAGATATTGTCGTCGTCAGCGTTTTCAAAATTTGAAGTATGCATTTGGAAAAGGCGCCGGCGTAAATGTGACTATACTGCTATCCGTTTGCATAAGTCCCACCACCCGCTCCAATCAATTCTAAATCTTACATTTAACTAAACTCTTACTTGGCGAAGTAGGTACTGTAGTTAGTTACCAACACCAATGTACGAACCGTAAAGTAATAATTTTACTGGAGCATTGGAGATTCCTCACCCCTTCATTAAGGTTACCGCTCACTTTTGTGTTTCTAAGCATCAGAAGCACCCCACAAATTCCACATCTTTAACCCCAACAGACCCATCTAACTTAAATCTACCCTTTCATCTTCGTTTCTCGATATTAGTTTCTGGGGTACAGTATGAGAATTTGATAAATTAGGATTTATTTGGTCTGAGAGTAACCGTAAAACTTTGGTAAAACAATGCCATGTGGATAAGCGGACCCGTCCTTACCAGTAATAAATTGTATATTCCTCTATAGCAACTGCTGCTGGTGACGACTTGACTTGTGAAAAATAATAAAATAAATAATTATGCAAGGTATTACCGTGTATTTGACTTGTACTTATCTTTTGTGAAATTCCAAATCTTATAATTTCATGCCCTGTCATATTCATACCCTTCCCCCTGTTATCACCGGCCAACTAACAATTTGAAAGTGCATACCATACCATGAGTAAGAAAGAATATGCTGTATTACATTATTTGATAGGAGGTATAACTTTCGCCACAGGTATTTTCTTTCAATTTCCATATGCATTCAGATTCCAACTTGATATCGATCAACAAATGTTCTTTTCCAACCCAGTTTTATTTATAAGTTGACCATGTCTAAAATGGTAATTGGTCCGTGAAGTTCTCCATCTTTCAAAGCAGCTAAAGAACTCATGATCATCTACTGTATCTTTTTTGTCTCGTACCCTCCTCCCCCCGAGATTTTAACTTCACCAAGGATAAAAACCCTTGATTTTCTTTTTGAACTGGGCTACTTTTGAATCTGATAAATATCTGCAAGTGATGACTTGGTAGTTAGACAGAAGTCAAGGAAAACTTCAGATGAACCTTTCAAAAATATATTGGTTATGACCAAATCACCCAGGAACAAAAGTTATTATACCTTGTTATCCGAGTATTTCAACCATTCAACATCCCTTGTTGCATTTGCATAGAAGGATATAGGTTTAGCTCATCTCCTCCCCGCAGTTTACACCTATCTACCCTGGTAAGTTTCCTTCGAGAATCTTTTTGTTTTCGACCGGGGCCAGGTACGAAATCGCTTGATCACGCCCACATCCCATTTTCCTGTTCGTGTCAGATTTCCATTTCCCCCATTACATACATTTTTCAACAATTTCATCTTATATCGCTCACCACCTTAGCTCCTTCTCACTCACACATTCACTCATACTTTTAATCAATGCCCGGTATTTACTGTATTCACTCATTCCTTCTTGATGACATCTATCTTCGGTGACTCTTAACCCGTCGCTGCCTCCGGAATTAACACTCTTTACTGGAGTAGGTTAAATAACCATCGTCAACTGATCAAAACGAAAACCGGAGCACGAATAATTTGGAAACATTCGGTTGAGGACGGTCCGATCTTATATTTGCAATTGGATTAAATTTGCGATTGGCGAATGATAATCTGGTTCACCGACCACCCATCAGCCCGGAACCGCCTCACCAAATAGAGTGATACGACATATACATACATACACATTTGTTGTCCACCGTCCACATATCACTACTAGTGAGGTATTCAAGCGCAATTCTCGAAATATAGATACAATACACATACGCACTAGTGATGGATTGCGCATCGCGCTTCGATCAATTCTTATGATGTGACGAATTTCATTTCCGGAAACGAGTAACTTTATTCACGCCTTCTCCGCTGTTCCACAGTATGTCTGAGAAACCGACACAAATTGGCATAGAACGATTACCACCACGACGTATGAGTAACGAACCGCGAGAATCAATGAATTGCAAATCCTGTAGAAAGCGGAAGGTTCGTCGTAATAATCCATTGATTTTGCCCCGGAATACTAATAATTTTTCCAGATCAAGTGCAATCGGTTGCGACCGACTTGCGAGGCTTGCCAAGTCTTCCAATGTTCCTGTATTTATGGTGGGGTGCTATCAACAACTTGACAAGATCTGACTCTAACAAATTTCTACAGATGCTGTACCAAAAAAACGAGGACCGAAGACCGATGTATTGGAAGCTTTATTGAAGAGAGTTGATGGGTTGGAACGAAAGTTGAGGGACGAGAAGAAATCGCATTCCCCGAATAATGAGACAAATGGCTCCTGTGTGGTTGGCGAAGAAGAGAGTATTATTGATGATGACATTCAACCAAAAAGACCTCACCTAGAGTCGAACACAGAAATCCCAAATGAATCAGCTGTATACTCACCTCCAATAAGGTACGCATGACCAATTGGTAAGAAGAGCTTGATTGACTGAAGATTGCAGTGAACCTTCTCCCTCCGTTCAGCAAGACGCCCTACTTGATACGTATTTTGTACGATGTCATGGCAAATCCTATTATATCGTGGATGAATCCACAATTCGGCAACGAGTACAAATCAACCAAATACCATCATTTCTTCTCTTTGCGATCTATGCAGTTAGCGCAAGGTATACAACACATCCGAATGGGTACCACGCTGCCGTCCGTCTCAGCGAAGACTACGCGCGAAGATCAAGAGCGGAACTGGATATTGATGAGCCATCCATCGATACTCTTCAGTCTTTACTATTACTCGCCATTTCATATACTGCAGCCGGAAAGGGAAAGAAAGCGTACATGATGCTTTGTGAATACCCCCTTCCTTCTAAGTACGGACATTCCACTAATCACCCCTAGCCAATGGAATCGGAATGGCAGTTGCGCTGGAATTACATCGAGAATTCGATCACTTAGTGCGATCATCGCCTGTTGAGAGGGAGATGCGAAGACGATTATTCTGGACATGCTATTTAATGGACAGATTCACTGCATGCGGTTCCAAACGACCTTCCTTGATCGCCGACAAGTCGATTATATTACGGCTACCTTCATGGTCATCGAGTCCGGCGACACTTCCGGTCGAGGGAGAATTCTTCCAGAATGGATCGAACTTGCATTTTGGAAGTGGCAAGAAGAGCCAGGGAAGCAGTGGCATGCTGATAGATATTGTGCGGATACTCGGAATCACCAACCGGTATCTCGCTGCTGGAGGTGTAAAAGGTCGGTTATGCGATACTCATCCTCCAGCTCACACCTGTACTAATTGTCATACTTTAAAAACAGGCGATTCTCATTTTCCATGGCATTCATTATCAAACCTTTCCAAAATCCGACAGGACCTTGATGTTTGGGCTTCCGGTACCCAAGATGTCTTCTCCTCGGTCGATACATTGTTCGGTCAACCAGATAGCACGACTCTCGTTTTGAGCAAGTTAATCTATCACCTAATACATTGCTTAATATATCGACCATTTCTCCCAATCGATTTAGCTGAGTTGGCCGGTACAGGTCAACATCAATCGTGGCAAATCTCAGCTACGAATTTATGTTTCTTACATGCGAATGCCATTGCTGAGTTGGTAGAATTGGGCAAGCAGTCGGCATCTATAGAATGGCCGGCTTTTGTAGGTTATTGTATTTGCACAGCAGGAACAGTCCACGTACATGGCACACACTACAAAGGAGGTCAAGAAGGCGAGGTATTCTCTGCAAGTGCCGATTTCCTGTCGAGAGAAATGCAACAACTATCCGAATTACGATATGCTTGGTCCTCGGTTCAACATCAACGAGAAACATTACAAACCATTTACGGTTGCCATTCGGATTTGGTGAAATCCCTGGCAAGCAATCCAATGCGATATAGTCCGGTATTTCATTTGGAGGATTTCTTCGATCGTTATAGTGATTTAGGACAATTCTTTGACGGAGCCCACATCTCATTTTCAGATAGTATTGCGCCATCTCCCGAAGGATACCAAGGGCACGACCTATATGCACCACGAGTGAATGGCACAAGCAACAATAGTACTGCATCATCCAATGATACCAGCTCATCATCAGCTGTACCACCGAAGCGCAAATCTACCGCATCATCAGCTCGAAAGCGAGCCGCAACAAACAGCCAAAAAGATCGACCAATCTTAAATACCAACGGAAATCCACGACCCCCAATTGAACAACTTCCACTCCCATCCCATAATATCCTTGATCCGAACAATTTCTCCCCCGACTCCAATCGCATGCCCAACCTCTCACAAATTCCTTTCTCTCCACCTCAGTCTTACAATTTCTCACCGCAGCTTAACCAAGACACTAGCTTTGACCCTATGTTCGGGATGAGTCAGATGAGCAATGGAAATACGAATGGAAATCAGCAGCAGCATAGTAATCATGGGTTTGGATTTGGCGAGCATACAGTGATGACTCCGGGAGGCAGGAGTAATAATGGAAGTACTGGGACGAATGGAGAGGAAAAGGATCCCTTTCTTAGCTTGCTGGAACAGTTGGCGGAAAATGAACACTCGAGGGGTGGGCCAAGTGAATTGGATTTCTTTTTGAGTGGAGGGCAGGGGTAATTGATTCATTGTGCGAGGGAAGTACAATTAATTACAAAAACGGCAGAGGTCAACTCGCCCGACAATGGGGCCTGGATGAGGGTCACGCAGTTATCAAATCACCGCATCGATGGAAAGCCCAACTAGAAATTAAGTCAGGCAGGGCACATTCAACCATCGACAACTTGAGTTACGCTGGGTAGGCGAATTAACAAAAGCAAGATTGGAGTTCAATCAATATCAATTTGATTTGGGGGAGTGAGAGTTGGAGTTGGAGTTGGAATTGAAAGGGATTATGATATTCCCAATGGGAAGTTCTGGGGCATTTTATCTATCTATTTATTTGATGGGTTGAATGGAGTGTTGGGGCTTTGGAGAGATGATGAGATCGTGGAGCAGGTGTTGTCTATCTAGGGTATGGATGATACATATATATATGGTTTGGGGGGAGGGATTGTGTTAATGTATATACTATTCATATTTTGCGATACCAATTCAATTGAATCGAATTGAAATCATACACCAATATACCCATGAGCAAATATCAACACGCAGGTCAGCGCTCAATTCCACGGACCACTTCAGATTTGAAATCACCCCAAATCAATCCCGAACGAGGTAATAATTGACCCATATTCCGATGACTTCAAATTAATTCTGACTCAACCTGATCTGGAGATCCGTACTGATATTAGTACAGCTCGGGACACCCTATCCCAGCACGATTTTATCAACAAATTAAAAAAAATAAAGTAGATAATTTTTATTATGCAACTAAATGCTGCGAATAAGAATATGTAATTAGTTTTTTAATACACGTTGTCGTTGTTGAGATTCTTATATA
>JWJB01000135.1:0-12419 GCA_000812895.1 Rutstroemia sydowiana | reverse complement strand
GATATTACAAAAGTATATAATTCAGTACTTAGATTAATTGGCTTCTTCCAATTCTATTAAGATTAATTTCAAACTTTTACCTACTTGGGTTCAAAAGTTATCAATTATTGAAGTTGAAGATAAAGATAAAGAATATGAACTAGAACCACGCACAAAAATTGCCCACCCTCAAAAATTGTCCACACTCAAAAATTGCCCACAATCAAAAAATGCCCACATTGCCCACATGCAAAAATTGCCCACGCGCAAAAAAATGACCACCGACCAGCAAAATCAAAAGGACCTACAACCACTTTTCAAAAAGACCTACGACTTGACAAATAAGACTTGTGCTATGGTGACAGTTTTATTGTACCCACTGATGATATACTTATAGTAAGGGTACCACTACATCACCAAGGTAATCAGACGTGTAGGAATCGGATGAGTAGTGACTGTAATAGCACCAAAATCTGCGTTATATTTGCCCCAGACAACATAAGTACTGGTAAAAGCTGTTAGACAGCGACAGCAACTATAATTAATATAAATGTTCTTCGATATAGACGAACACTGAAAGATAAGTATAACTTCCTAGATATTTTTTAGTAAAGGAGGAAACTTTGATTTTGGTCGAAAAAGTGGTTGTAGGTTAAAAGTGGTTGTAGGTCTTTTTGATTTTGTGAGCAATTTTTGATTGTGGGCAATTTTTGCTGTGGACAATTTTCGTGGACAATTTTCGTGGACAATTTTCGTGGACAATTTTCGTGGACAATTTTCGTGGACAATTTTCGTGGACAATTTTCGTGAACAATTTTCGTGGACAATTTCGTGAACAATTTTCATGGACAATTTTTGTGGACAATTTTCGTGGACAATTTTTGACCTCTTTTGAGATATGCAACAAAAGCACGTGATTATATAATTTACCGACATTATTCCACCAATGACAGGTAAAAACCTAGGTTTTTGAATAACTTCACCACTATTCTCAAATTTATAATTACACAATAATCTTAAAACATGTCTATAATATGTTATATTCCCAAGCTAGATAGATTTTCCTCGTCCCAAAAGAAAACACAAATGAAATTGCCAATCCAAGTCCCAATCCCCATATCTCATATCGTCATGTCATTTTGTGGGTATATCATTTTCTCATATCCATTATCCAATCCCATCCCATCCTATCCCATCATATTGTGTCATAACCATAAATCCTCATCGTTGCCTTCCTTCCCTTCCATAATCCCAATCAATGCCTGTCTTTCTCATCTCTTTTTTCATCCCTCCTCTCCTTTCCCCTCCTCATCTCTTTCTCTCTCTGTCTCGCATCCCTCCTCGCCTTATACCCATCACCACCTCCATCCCTCCTACTACTCTCCCTACTCAAATCATCTCCACTTTGACCCGGTGTCCTCTCCCCTCCCGGCAACAAATTCCCTTCTGAATCCCTCATCATCCTCACTTCCTTTCCCCTCTTGTAACAATACCAAAACACGAAAAGAAGCACGAAAAGTGCAAGACTGAGTAGAACATTTGTTCCCATAAATGCCGGCCATCTCGTCTTCAATACATTTAGAATTGTCTTCAACATCTTCACCACCGCACCCGGTTTCGTAACCAACTCCTTCAAACTTGCTATACTCATTAGACTCTTGGCTGCAGCTCCAATTCCACCTGTTTGTGCGGCGGTTGCGGCACCGGCTATGGGAAATGCTTGGGCTTCTGTAGCGACGGCAAGAAGCTCGGGTGCGAGGGTACTAGTCATTTTGTTGGGGAGCTGCGTGATAAGCTTTTGAAGGTATGATGGTAGAGCATCGTAGGATTTGGCAAGAGTAGGTTGAGAGTCATCGAGGAGGTGCACAAGGTCGTCGTAGGCTGTAGGTACGCCATTGATGAGATCCTTAAGAATGAGGGTGAATTTTTGGACAAGTACAGTGGAGTCGGGAGAGAGTGAGAAGGCACGGTTCCCTTGTGCCGATAGGTTAAGATCATCGAGGACTCGGGTTATATCATCTTCTTCGCGTGCAGCTTCGGAATGAGGAATCGAGGGATCGGGTTTGAGACCTTGTTGGGTTGACTTTGCGACAGTTAGACTTGCTTTCGGTGATGAAAACTGGCGGAGAAAAGGATTCACGTACCTTGTTTCTATGCAGGAAACTTAAATTCTTCCATTTCTTTGCTGCTTTCTCGCCCTTTTCATTGATCACTCCCTCACGATCGTTGGTAGTCGCCCTTTGTTTTCCTTTCTCCTTCACATTTTCCTTCTCCCTCTCGTCCCTTTCGCCATCATGTAAAATCATCTGCAACTCATTTCCAGTAGAATCTCCTGCCACTGGACCTAACCCACTTGGTCTATCTGGAAGGCCTGGTCTTCTCTCTGGTAATGGTGGTGGCGTACCTTCTGCACTTATAATTCGATGGAGAAAATATTCATCGTCTTCGTTGAGAACAGGACTGGCAGGACTAGTTGCATCGAATCTAGATTGACGTGTGCGAACTTTCGTGGTAGGTCGAGAAGCAGTAACAGGACTGGAAGGAGTTTCAGTTGGTGTGTTGGGTGCAGAAGAGCGCTTCTCGTCGCGATACTTCTTTGCCTTTTTGTATGTGAAGTATTCGAGCATTTTTGCGTGTATTTGTTGATAGTTTGAGTATATCTTCGATATTCTCGAAAGAAATATGATTTTGAAATGAGTAAGGAATTATTATTAACAAAGAGTTGAATAGATGTTGGATCTTGGTTATATTTCTTGTTCCTGGATTGATAAAGCAGTAGTGCACAGCCACATCTTTTGCCTCAGCGTTAACGTCATAATTATACAAGGGTCCTGAAGTCAGGTACTCAAACAAGGTTAAGCTTATTTTCTTAATTTTATTTATGCAAAAATAAGGTTATTATGCCAAAAAACTGCAAGTTGCTGCTTGCTAGGTATAAACCGTAAATTAGCCTTGCAACATGCTTCACAAAAAAACTTCACAATTCGGCATTGAATGATTTTGTAACCAAAACTGATGTGAATAAATTAATTGAAAAAAATAAGAAAAAATAACAAAATAAAATTATAAGTAAATATCTTTACCTCCGAGTCTCCCTCGGGTGGGCTCGAACCACCAGCCTCTCGATGGCGATTATAGGTTGAATTTCCATAATTAACAGTCGAACGCGCTAGCCAATTGCGCCACGAGGGACGTTTCTAGTTCATGTCAAAATGTTGCGTATTTTGATCCATATACCTAGAACTCAACGATAGGTTGCAAAATCCGTATATTTCGCTGTAACCGCCGCAATTAAGTACGATACATTACAGGCCCATCGCAGAATTATTTTACTTCATTTCATCAAATTGGGATGAACATTGAATTCATCATAAAATCACAGATATGACTGCGATTGATCTAGTGAGCAATCGTACCTTTACTACCTACTAGTCATTCTTCTGCATGAGCTTTGACAAACTTATCAATGTCACTGCCGCATTCAGCATATCAAATCGCAATCACTTGAGGTTACTGTCGCTACAATCATTTTGTACGATAACTCGTAGCAGGTTGAATTATCATATTACGAATCGTGGCTGGCTTCAATAAGCAATATACATATATGAATTGTCTTTGAGCGAATAGTACGACGGCAAGCAAGAGCTACCGCCGGTAATATGTATTGAGGTTACATCGAAAATGCATCCGAGTACTTGATCAGTGATCACGACAGAAGCCTGATTTTACAATTCCGTGTATATAAATCGGTACTTATCCGAGGTTCCAAGAGTTTTACTGTTGTCAGTGGATTGCGATAAAATAATACAGTACCAAACAATTGAGGTCAACTTTCATGATGAATACCTACTTTTGGTTGCTATACTTTTTCTCGACCTTATGTTTGTGCGCTACCATTCGAACACCACTAAGTAATTTCTCAATATCTTCATTGGAAATACTGAGAGCTGCTGAAAAGGGTCAGAACTTAGCAAATCCGTATCACGAAAATTTACTTATGGAATCCTAGATGGTATTGACCTGTTGAAATTTAATTTCACATCATCGGCTTTGAGATCCATTGATTCAATTTTGGCAAAAGATGGCGAGGATGTTCCAACGCTGGGCAATGCTTCACAGCAGTATAAAATAGATACCCATGGTCAGTATTACTATCACGACATCAAATACTTTCATAGCAGCTAAGGCTCCGAGGACAGCCCATTCCGTACCAGACTGGTACTTGGAATTAGTACCTACAACTGCTGGACGAGTGACCCCGAGTTGGAACATCACGACACAATTCGAATTCATGGCTAGCTTTAGTGAGCGAAGTCAATACTCCAACGCGCGTTTCTGTCATCTAATGTCTGGTAGATATATCTCACAGTATCCTTTCAATTTCCACACCAGGATCAACGGTATTCCCGGGTGATAGTGCTGCTTCTACTGCTTTGGCAAGACTTTTGAATGAATGGCATGCATCGGTATCATCAATTTCTCTCACTATCTAGCCCAGTCATTTTACTAAGATATCATAGTTGGTACGAACCTATCCTACGAAATTTTCTTTTCTTGCTGTGATCCCATTTCCATATACAAAAGAAGCGTACGTGAAGATTCACCACAATCTATTTATCATCGCTGATAGGTATCCAGAACTGTAGAAGCAGAGTACGCACTCTCGAAACTGGGAGCTGTTGGGGTTGGATTACTATCCAACCATGAGGGGTATTACCTGGGAAACCCAAATTTTACATCTTTCTTCATGGCTTTGAATAACCTTCCCGGCGGGAATCATACCGTCTTTATACATCCGAGCACTCCTTATCTGCATTACAACGGACGATTGATCGAAGCAAATCCTAGTACGTTGCATTGCGCAGCTTGAAAACGCTCTTATTAGTAATCCTTATGGCTGATATCTTCACAGCATTCTACGCACCTGGAATTGTCGAATTCTACTTCGATATGGCACGTACCGTCATGGATTTAATTGTTACTGGTACAGTACAGAACTATACTAACATTCGCTATCAAATTCCCCACACTGGCGATGCTTTTCCATCTATACTTGATCGCTTCTTATCAGATACGTCTGTCGGCCCCGACGCGGAAGAGATTTATGAGATACTCCGAACGAGGTTTTGGTGGGATAGGTATGTTTTTTTGACAGTTCCACAAGGGTATTGTGTAACAGGGATTTACTCACATGCTGTCGCAGTGCCGGACCGTCATATTCTCATCAAGTTTACGGTCTTCTTGGATATGAGATCCCAAAAACCCAATTGACATTTGGTTCGGTCAGTATGCAATCTCGAAATAATTTACTTTCGAGACTAATACCATTTACTTAGGATTATCCATATGGTTACGGTATTGATAAGTCTATCGCAGCTGTATTATCTGCACCCTTTCTAGACGAAGAGGAGAAAGAAAATGTCTTCTCAAAGAATGCAGAAAGCATATATCGGATTTAGTGAAAACTCACTGGGGTAGTTTAGAAACATACAATTGTTGGAACAAGCATCAGATGAACTACTAGTATGTCTTTGTGTTCTCAATCGAGCAGTTCAACCATACTTAGTTCCTGGAGTGACTCGTCGACAATATGCCAAAACCCATCAACCTACCCCTGCGACAATATGCCAAAACCCATCAACCTACCCTCGATCTTCAATTTGAAATGGAAACCCATATCAGTAACGACATTTTAATGATTACGCGTGATCAAATCCGCACATTTCTCCGCAACCATCACAGCCGGAGCAGCCAAATGACCCGAAATAATTTTCGGAAAAACACTCGTATCACAAACCCTCAACCCTTTCACACCATAAACTTTCAATTCATCATTTACTACCCCAGGAGATTCAGAATCATGCTCCGGTGCCATTCTACAAGTCGACGAGTAGTGATATGTGGTTCTCAACCTATGGCGAATGAATTTATCCATCTCATTGTTGTTGTTGTTTTGGGTGTCGAGCTCTTGTTTCTCTGCAGGGAAGGTGATGTTTCGAAGAAGCGGAAAGCCAGAAGCCTTCATTTTATCAGCAATTGTCAATGATAGACCAACGGCAGTTCGTGCGACAACAAGATCCGTTTGGTCAGATAAGAAGCCGAAATCCACCTTTGGCTTATCATGAGGGTTGGAAGACGCTAGGCGAACAGTTCCACGGGATTTTGGTTGTAGCAAAGTGGCCAAGATACAAAACATTGGCGTCTTGGAAAAGCTGAGCTTCCACTCAGGTTCATCATAATTGTCCATAGCCCTTGTGGAGAGTGGCATAAGCTCGATATCTGGTATGAGGTCCTGAGGCCTAGAAGATTTTGTGGTAGTTTTTTGAAGTCCAGTGCTGTCGTTTTTGATCATTTTGGAGCGAGCGTAAACCGATAGTACTTGAAGCGGTATACTCATAAGACCAACCCGAAAGAAAATATACTTGAGAAGTTCAAGTATGGCTTTTAGGGGATTAACAGCCAAAGAAGTCACTGATTCCTTTGGTGGTACCTCCCAGGCAACTGGAACACTAATGTGATCGGTCTATATCAAACAAAGTCAGCAATTTTCTTCATGAACAGGGAAGGGTCAGTGAATACCAGGTTGGATCCAACACCCGGTAGATTGTACACGACTTCGATACCATTTTCTTCCAAATTTTCTCGTGGTCCAATTCCGCTACTCAATTCACAAATTATTTCCCGCACCTTGTACCAAAGGTAGTGTGATAGGGAAGGAGACGAACCTAAGCATTAATACCTGCGGCGAGCCTGTAGCTCCCGAACATACGACAGCTTCTTTGTTCAAATTTGCCGAGTAGGTATCCTCTGAAATTGGATCGGCCGATTTAAAGAACACCTTCTCAGCATGCGGGATTCCTTCAATTTCGGTAAAAGAAATGTGGGAAACAAGTGAATTCGGACAAATTGTAAGATTCTTTCTTTCCAATACGATTTTTGGTGAAAGGAAAGCCGAGAAACTGGATACACGCTCCCTGTTTTCACTAAGGCTGACGGACAGCGTTGCGACTCCTTCTGGTGGTGCATCTCCTGCGTTTGAATCTGGAATGGCGATGAATCCCATCGCTTTGGCGGAATCCATGAACCTGGAAGTAAGTTAGATGTGATGAGAAGAGACGTGATTGTTCTAAAATGACGGACGCTCGGTATACTGGAAATAGCCATTTGGCATAAGTGAATGTCTGGGTCATCCATGGACCTACATAATGCACATTATTACAAAATCCATTAGCCCATAGCTCACAAAGACTCACCTGTGTGACCGTGGTAAATTGATTGCTTGTCGTCGAGAAAGGTCTCGCTTTTGACAAAGTAGGGCAAAACTTTATCGTAACTCCAATCAGGGTGATCTAGAGCTGCCCATGCATCATAGTCCGCAGCTGCCCCACGTGTATAGACCATACTATTGATTCGGGAAGTCCCACCCAAAACTTCTCCCCGAACCACCCCAGTTTGGCGACCATCACAGTATTTCATGGGCTCGCTTTTCCATCGCGTAGAGCCGAAGTTCGGTATCACCGGGTTCGAAGAGATGAGTGGGTTGCGAGATAGCCATGTATCGTTTACAGGACCGCGTTCGAGGAGTAGAACGGTGTTGATGGGGTCTTCACTTAGGCGTGAAGCTAGAGTACAGCCTGATGTTCCGCCTTTTCATAAAATTGATGTTAGTTTTAGCATCGATCAAGGATTGAGAGGTAAGAGGAAGGAATACATGCCTCCGATAACGATATAATCAAACGTCTGGGAATCGACAATTTTGGGTAGTTCTACTGGATACTGTTTGCTGAACGGCCACCACATTTTTCGATGATTGTCCTGGAAGTTATAAGGTAAAAATTAGATGCCAGATTATCAAAGATATTTGCATTTTGAGATTTTGCAATGTTGGTATTCAAGTTGGTTGTAGGTGCCAAGTGGTGGTACTGGCTCTGGTCTAACCCGTTGGCCTATTCCTCCTAATAGACTATTGGTCACCCAAATGCCTAGAATACGAGATTATACAAATGGGTCAACCGAATCGGCTACCATATGAGGATATAAACCTTTTATACTAAATAATTTACTTTCACTCCATTTATTTACATAAAATTGCGCATTATTTTAATACCCTACCTCAACCAACTCCTCACTCAACCTCAATAACTCCGCCTGAGGAAGAAGATTAAAGATAACCTTACACGTCCCCGCCCTTTTACATCATACTTACTGTTATAATTTTACATACTCAGAAATTCTCAACATAATAGTCAATTGAGTTAACCCGTCCTTTCAACCTCGTATTCTAGCCAGTTAAGTTACCTGATAAACTATTGGGTTGACCCAGTAGCCCGTTCGGAGAAATTGGCCCAATGGGTTAGACCAGCTCTGACTAAGCAGACAGGCACAGCAGGTACAAAGGTTCAATTCGTCAATTTGATATTCGTGGCATTGTTCGATTTTACCTACAAAACCTCACGTTGCTGCAGATAAGTGGTGTAAGGTACTGAAGCTTATGAATAGTGCTCATGGTTGCGGGGTACCTGAGGCGGCCTCTTGAGCTCCATCGAGTTCAACGGCTGGATAACTCTTGACGATCGTTCAGATTCTTCCCACCAGCTGGGTATAGAAAATATGGGAGTAAGATTATAAAAGGTGTAGTTACAAACTTGAAGGTGAAAAAATACATGCGGTATCAACCGAGAAAAAGGAATTCTACATAACAACGAATTTGTGGCGGTTTCACTTTTGAGAAAAACAAACTTACTTTCCACAACAATAACAATAACACTACTTTGTGTTTGAGGTAAGTTTTTTTTACTCAGCATTAGATTCAATCAAAGATTTTCAACCCCAGTTAACAGATCATAGAACATCATCATGGCGAGAATCAAACAAACTGCGAGACGAGTGGGATATACTCGTAGAGCGCCCATTGTCCGTTCCAAAGGATTGTTCAGAGGACGAATTGGTAAAGTCTTTAAGGGACCAAGAGCAAGAAGAACCAATCGAAAGCGTAAGTTAAACCTCAATTGATATAACTCATATCTAATATTTTTCAGCCTTGGCGCCAAGTGGAAATCGTCCTTTTCGAAAGGGTACACCTCTCCTCATGCTCCAGGAACCTTTTGATCATTTGGCGAAAGAGATCCTACAGGATTTGGATCCAGAACTTCGTATCCAGCCAAGTGCTTTGAAAGATTTACAAGAGATCGCCGAGGCTGTATTAGTTTCCGAGTTCGAAAGTATGTTTTTGAAAAGTGCTACTGATCTTTCTATTCATCTTTATACTAATCCAATCTGTTAGTGAGTAATTTGAACACTATTCGCGCAAGGAGGGTTACTCTTCAAGCAAAGGATATGAAGTCGGCTCGCAGTCTCATGCAAACCATGTCGGGTCTTTCTTATGTAGGAGGACATATGCAATAGGCATTTCGAAAGTATGGTTCTGAACAAATCCTACTGGTTAGAATAGTTATCTATCTATTCATTTGAACGTCTGAAATCAAAACCCCGGATAAAACATATTCTTTGCGCAACTTGTAATTGATAGCCTTTTGATGCTCTGTTCTAAACGATAAAATATTCATCATTTAAATGAATCTAACAACCCAATATTCAGTAGAATACAACGGCAGCGATCTTTTTAGATCTCTTTGTGGATTAAGGCAGCTTTCATTTTGTTTCGATTGTCGCATCATCTCTACCAACATCCCCCATATCGAAAACCTCAACGGAATCACTGCGTCTGTTCAAGGTCTCGTTGGTGTCAGACCTGAGTCCCGCCTCCCTTTGGAACGGACGCCTAGCTGACCTTAGTACCGCCGAGACCACAGTTTTCTTGTTCGGGTCAATTGAAGTGCGAGATACGATATAAGAAATTATCCCAATTGCCATCAATGAATCCACCAGACTAAAGTTGGGGAATTGGTGACCGAAAAACTTGGCCATCGAGGGCATACATGCACAAATGACCCCTACAGCCATTTCTGCGAGCCTACACAAACAGTCAGTAAATCAAGAAATATCCCGCATGATAAGTACCTACAGCGTGTTGTATACAGATACCGAAGACCAGGTTGAATCGCCAATATGACTGTTCAGGAGGATTTTATAGTATAAACCAAGGAATGAAGCTATGATTGCCCTGGGTGTCACTCGTAAGGAACTGATATTTCATATGTGGGAGGAAAAGAATGAATCATACATGAGCCCGGTAAGGAAAATCAGCACAACCCCAAGCCTTCGTCGAAATGATAACTTCAAATTGGCTACCGCCGCCATTGGGAGCACAAAAGTGTATATATCAAGTGCAAAACTTAAAGCAGCGATGGGGATGGATAAGTGGTGTATAACAAAGAATTGACGAGGTTCCTGGTGCATCTCCAGCCACGATTCACCGGGTCGAGGTGTTGTGGTTGCCATTTGTACAACCCAGAGCGCGGTGAATGCCACTCCAGTAAATCCAATTCCAATATAACAGCAAATTCGCATCCATCTCAACGGTCGAAAGAGATTGATATAGAATGTAAAGAAGGTGATCTTGGCCAATGCCACAATCACCATGAAAAGCCAACTGGTAACATACACTGGCTACATGAACTGATCAGCCAATGTCTCCACGTACATGATGGATTTGATAGAGATACCACAGAGAATGGAGGTTGAATGGCTATAAAAACAGATATGTCCCATGCATGTCTTCCGGTATGACCTTTTGTCAATCCTGTTTGATTCCAAGTTAGATGACCTTTATCTCAACACACCTGGGCCGCCAATTCTACGTACCAACAACCTGTGTGACGTAATATCCAATTGTACCTATCTAATTGTCGCAAGTGAGATGGTTCAGTTTGCGTATCTTCGGGCCCAAGAAATAGCACTCACCCCCGCGCTCAAGCAGGTCACTACAAGTCACAGGTGTTAGGAGTCTACATTGATTATCAAGATATAAATAAACTCACAATCGTCCCAAGAAGTTTCTCGAAGAATCCGGAGTTTAACAAAGCCTCTAATGCTGATAAATAGCACCATGATCGGCAAAATTAAAGCACCAAATATAATAAAACTCTTTCCTGTAGTTGGTGGGTCTATGAAGTTGGACACCATGCCTAGAGGTGGTGGCGCAAAGGGTATAATCTCAAGGACGGAATTTGGCAAGCCATCGGGCAACTTGGTGACGGCCATGACTTGGCAAAGAGATATATAATTCGCTATTTTAGTAATGACTATTATGTTGTAAGTATAATATCTTATAGCTAGAAAAATGATAAGATTAAAAAGGTTAAATAGCTGGTTCAGAAATATGATGGCAGGAGTGGAACGAAAGTGTAAACAGTCCGCAATCTGTATCACAATGAACTATTTCTGAGGGTTTTGAGTTAAGGTAGTAGGAAAGTGGTGTGGTTGATCCCCCACCCAAGTTCTGTAGTATTCAATCCAGGCCAAGGTCTTGGCAATACCAAGGGCGAGGAAGATGTATTCATCCGGCTAGAAAGGCATTTTTTGAAAGAATGTACTGCATATCCCTTTCAAAGTTATATGATATGCAGGATTTAAGGAACCAATTTGTATTTAGATTGCTTCTTTGCCGTAGGCCCCACAAACTTACCTATCTTAGGTTCGGTGAGAGATCTCGAGTTTAGAAGTGATAAATTAAGGGTAACATTACCATCGTTTTCAGCGCCAACCACAATGCTGTGTCACCCACTACGAACCTGAAAGAGCGCTTCGCGTGGATTCCCGATATAGAACGCGGTGATTGTCCATAAGATGGTTGTAACATGGAGAGTGCAGGTGGTATTATAATGTATGCAGATATGAGCTATTTTTCTTGCATCTAGAACATACGATGCGATTGACTTCTAGGATTAAGATGGAACAAGTTGTTTATTTGAATTTGCTGGTGTAGACATCATCTAATTGATGAAAGATTTGGTATGAGATTTATTCGCATTTCCTTTTATTCTGCAGCTTATGCTATCTTGAATTGATATGCCTTCATTGGTCTTGACTAATCCCTGCCCGCATGAGTGGCTTGCTTATAATTCATGAGTCATATGCATGAGCTTGCAATGCTACAATCTCATATTTATCGAAAGCCGAGGGAAATAGACTTTTGTCGAGGAAAATCTTGCAAAAGGGGCGGGATTACGACTCTAGTAATGTAAAAATGCAAGTTGGTATTACTTAAGATCGAAAGGGAGCCTCGTCCGAAGTTCAACCCTCATTGTGTAACCGACCAAAATCTTTGAAGGATTTCGCGCCGCCTACATACTTCTGCTAAATAAGATGTTGAGTCATTTAGGCGGTAATCAATACCTAATGAGTCCTCGCTCAAATAATACAGGGGCTATTTGGCTGCAGAACCTCTGTGCAGAAGAAGGTAAAGGCGCTCAATTATTGCCAAATACTTCAGCCTTTACTCCCTGTACTCTAAGGTGAAAACCTCACCAAAAGGGCAT
>JWJB01000134.1:0-16845 GCA_000812895.1 Rutstroemia sydowiana | reverse complement strand
TGCTTCCGCTTCCTTAATATCTTCCCTGCCCAATAGGTTTCAACCCCATCCTCAAACTTCCTACATCCCCTGGCGTCAAACTCCCATTCAATCTTCCACTTCCACCTTCATCTTTCTTAACCCAATGTCCTACACTACCCGTATAAGTACCATTACCCGTACCTGCCGCAAAAGTAGCTGCTCTATTAACCGCAGGACGTTGTGGAGATTCTGGTGGTGAGTAATCATCTTGTTGATTTCCATTTCCGTTTCGAGATGATGGGATACGGGAATTTGATGCTCCTCTTGTACCAGATGGTACACGTTGAGCTGCGCGAACGGATCCTCGTGGTGCTTGTTGTTCGACTTCGATTTCGGGGATATCGTCGTATGTGGAACGACGGTTGTCGCTATAGGATTGAGCTGTGTTTGAACGAGCTCTAGGTTCTTGTCTTCGGTTTTGTTGTTGACGGGGTTGGGGGGAGGAATTTCTGTGATACGTTAGAGGATTATTATGAAGATAGATTTGTATCTGAATGTGAGACTCACCCAGCAGGCCAAGCATTCTTCAAGTTTTGAAGTTCTTCTCGACAACGATCATAATATTCCAATTCCACCTCCAAAAAGGAACCTAGATCTGCAATAGTATCTGCTTCCGCTTCCTTAATATCTTGCATTCTCCTATAAACATCTTCATTCGATTCTTCATATTTAGCTTTTTGTGAACGTAATTCTTCTTCAACTCTGAAATCTTCTTTCTTTGCTTTTTGCATTTTGGAAAGTGAAGCATCGTATGCTAATCTTCGTTGATCGAGCTTCTTTCTTGCTGCCTTGGAATTGTTAGTTTATGATTCCCAATTGATTGAAGATGCAGAGGTACATACTTGATATTCTTTCATCATTGCCAATGATCTTTCTAAAGATTCAAGCCATGTTGATGTAGCATTTACCACATAAGTTTCTTGATTTCTTGCGATTTTATCATTGGTTTTACCCAAAGCTATATCAAATTATTAGCCAACATTCAATTGATCCAAAACCAGAAGAAGTAAAACATACCAATCAAACAATTACCAAATTCAGAATCCGGTTCAAAATCTTCTCCATGGTTTGTCATAACTTGTCCCATATGTGCCACAGGCAACATTTTCTCTCCAGCACCTTCATATCTTGTCGAAATGGATTTAACATAGACTGTCATTGATTTTTGTAATCTTTCCATACCTAGTAGATAATATAACATGTTAGAATGAATTTCTGATCAATGGCACACCCATCACACTTCCTCGCAGATCATAGAAAAGACTTACCATCATGTCTAAGTTGCATCTCCAATTCCAAAGCTTTGAATTCATCAGAAACACCCGTCTTAGCTTCTTGACCCATTTTCTCCCCCGTCCATTGCTTCACCCTATCGAACTTCTTACTAATATTCATCTTTGCGAATTGATATCGATTTCGAAAATGTTATGTTGGAAGTAGAGTAGGTAGGTTGATTGAATTGTAAAAGTGTAAAAGGTATATGTTGTAATTGTAAATCAATGACTCTCCAAAACTTCTTCGCAGATGACGTGGTGTTTCAGTCGATCGGTAGAAAAGGGAGAAAGGCGAGGTATTTTCGTATATCTTCTAGGACAATCGGTGAAGAGGTTGGGTTGGTTGTTTTTATTGATCCAGTCGATGGATTTGTACTTGTTTGTTGGTAGGATAAAGTTCCTGTTATATTTTTTGGTTGGATCTATTCAAATTGAATATCCTAATTAAAAGAAAGAAGAGATGGAAGAACTCAAGTCATCCAAATGAAATAAATAAAATCAATTGGGAAGGAATTACTTTTTAGAAAAAAAGAAGTAGTAAAAAGTAAAAAAAAAGGAGGTGTACTTGGAGTTATTGGTAGACAAGCAAAGAGAAAAAAGGTGGTAAGGAAGGTATGGTAAAGAATTCGTATTGAATTGAATCAGAGAAGTTTCGAAGGCGAAAAGAACTTGATTCAATTCAGTTGCATAAAACCTCAATGATGATGAAAATAATTGATATAAAGTTCAAAGAGTGTTTTTAATAGTAAAGGGAATCCTAGAAAGAAGAGAAGAGAAGAGAAGTTGTTCTGAGGACGAGACGATTAATATAAATTTGTATTGATATAGGTATAGGTATATTTCATCTCCCCCCTTGGCTGAATCAATGTACCAGCTTTTGTATGGTATGGTGGTGAATATGCGAATGAATTGAATTGAATTGACTAGAATGAATGAATGCTTGAAATTTTGAAATATTTTTGGTTAGATGATATGCTGGTACGATAATGCTAAATCCTTGTAAATCCTTGTATAAATTTAAGATATCCAGTAAAATATTGTAATTTGAGGGGATCTAACAAGACTTAAGAGTACTAAATAGACTTAGACTAGGTACAAGGTCCACTGATATAAATTCAAAATATAGTGTAAGGTTCTGGATTGTTTTATCGAAACGTCGGAAAGCGGATGGGACAAGGTAAAGAAAGGCGGAGAAACTTGGAAAATCGTACAAGTTGTTGAAATCCGTATTAGCAGTCAAGGTTCGAGGATATATTCAAAAACGAGAGGAGAGACGACAAGATGTATGATATCGTATCAAGTAGTGTATTGTGGATATAAATATTGTATGCAATTCAATAATTTGTTACAATAACTTCTTGAATCTTGTATGAAGTAAGTGGAAGAATTGATAGGATAAAGATATCGGTAATGTCAACCGGTAAGATAGCAGTAGTACTGGTAAGGATAAAAAACAAAAAGGAGAAAATAATATGCTGTTGTATAACCACACCACGTTTGTTTATATTCCCATCTGGTGGGATACGTATTTGTATGGAGTATTGGAATTGAAAAAGGTATAAACTTGGCGGGGATATCTCCTTATTTTGGAAGGTCGATAGATTATTTTGTTTGGTTGAAGAAATTGATTTATTCTAGTCCGTCTCGTATTCAATTTTGGGTCGTCTGGGGATTTTTAATATAGAAAGTTGGAACTTGACCGAGTTGGAATTGGAATTAGATATGGGATAAAATAGTTTAGTTTCGTCTCCTATTTTGAGAATAGAATTGCGTATGGTAGGTTTGATTTGATTGAGATGATGATTTGATGAGTAACTTGAGGTTGTAATAATGTGTGATGACTTTGAAGGATGTACTGGAATGATGATGAATATAAAATCTTCGAATCGCTTTCCCAACCTTATAAGCGCAAATCCAACAGAAGATTAAAATCCTTCAATATCAAATTGAATAAAAATGATTAAAAATACGAATAAAAGTAATTCGAAGACATAAACCAAAGAGAAGAATAGAAAAAGAAGGATTGGGAAGAAGAAGAAGAAGAGAAGGAAAATAAGCCTACCTATGAAGATATATCAATACCAACCAGTCAGTAGGTAATAACCAACAACCTCCAACCCATCCAACCAACCCAAGTGATCACCACCAACCATCCAATTCCCAGGACCAATTTCCAACATCAACGTCAAATCATCAATCAATTCTCCATACGATACTCCGTACAATACGACACAACAAAAATCTATTTCCAGCAAATATTTCTCCTCGCGGCTTAAATGTAACCTCAATTCAATCCAATTATTCCTTACCTATCACGATTCACCATACCATTGTTTCTAGAATCGGTACAGCAATAATGGTAAGGTAAGGGTATAAGTACAGTACCAGTTACATGTAATGGTAACGACGACGAATTACCCCAGAATATATCAATACTTAAGATCTCGTATTATTTATACTATACTGTGATAAATAACCTTATGATTCCAGTGTACCTCCGTAATATATCTCCAAATCCCATGAAACCACCATCAAACTTACGAAGAACAACACTCTACAAATATCAATACAGCATTTTCAATTCGCTATCATGGGAATCTTATTCTATATTTCTTAAAATATTACGCTATTGGGAATAGATCATTTTTACTCTATGATCTATCTCAATACTGAATAAATAATCGAAATAATTACCACCTTCGGATTTACTACTATATGTAGGTACCAGTAAGCTTCAATTTGTTACATATACTACCTACATGTTATCTAGATGAATCTGATATTCTGCACTGCACTACACTACACTTTGAACGGGAGTTGGTGCTTACCTTTTTACTGGCGTTGGTGTTGGCGTTAATTGGCATCTGGTGTTTGGGAAGATGATTAGAGGGGTAGGATTGAAGTTATCTTCCTTTTTTCCTTCGGCGGTACCATCCATACAATCACGACAATACTCATTCATCATAATCAATAACATAAACTCGGATCATAAATCATCATAGATCATCACATCATACCAATTCGAATCCAAAAATAGGTACAGTACAACAATACAATAACAACCTCACCTCCACCCATAAATACCCCAAGCCTTACAGAGTATAAGATCAACCAACCAAAACCTAAAACCCCATCCATCTCAAGATTCTCAATATTGCATTCTCAATCCATCTTGAATTCTCCAACCTTAAATCAAAGAAACCAAAGCGTTACGCGGCAATTCACAATTCACTAGATTGAGCGAGTGGTAAAACTTGAGGCGCAGTTGATTACTATTACTACCAATACTGATACGTGCTAAACTTCTTTGGCTGGGTAATAATAAGCATCATGATTAGGTACTTTATAAGGTTAGTTACGTATTAGTACAATACTGTGTCTTTTCCATATCATCATTTAGGTACCATCGAGGTTATAAAATATCTGTATTTTACTTAGGTAAGTCTAGTCGGTAATATTCTTCATGATATATACTACTGTGCGGTATTGTACTGTACCTGCTTTAACACCACATATACCGGTACCAGTACACCTAAAATCTCACCCACACCCACACTATTCAAGAGCGAGTCACAACCTCCATCTCTCCATCCCTCCAATTCATCCAATTTATCAATTCCCTCACCCTCACACATACATGCATTACCAGTATATGCATACACGCATAAACCATCCAAGCGTCCACCAAGTTCCAACCCATTACCCATACCCATCAACACCATTCAAAGTTCAAACCAAATAACGCGCTTCCTAAAACACCATTCAGCAATTCTCCGTCCGAAAATTTCGAATCAAATCGATTCGATTCAAATCACATCAGATAATCTCTAGCACATCTGAAACCCACAAGGCAACAAGAGTCTAGAAGTTTGTTTGGATATGGATTACTGGGTAATGCGATATGAAGTTCATACTGTAGTACTGGTGTACGGTAGTTAATTCTAGTATACCTTTTTTCCTTCTTTCCTTTAGTTTAAATTATAGGTGTTGATTAATTAATCAATCGATACCAGTAATTATAGGTGTTGATCTGATCTGGTCTGGTCTGGTCTGGACGAATAGATATTTATAGCAACATAAATATACCACATCACATCTTCTATAGGAAATTTAAAAAGTATTACCTATATAAGTAAGTATCGAAAATTAAAGATCATCAATCTTGGCATCGAACAAGATATCTCAAACTACGGAGTACTACCGCACAGTACCAGATATCTAAGCCACTCTGGGCGCGGGGCAAAAAATCAGTAAAATCGTTTCATCTCATGATTCTCCAACTTCAGATCTACGGTACCGAATTGATGAGTAAAGTACTGGTAGGTATTATATTTGCTGCTCGTATTACCTCTGTAAAGCTTGTTTTTCCTGTACTTTATTACTTTATAATATTGAAGATTGTGAGATTTCTTGGCATGGATTCATGGTGATGGTGATGTGTTGGAGTTGTGTATTATGGTGGTTGAGGAGTTGAAGAGTTGAGAATATGTGGATGAAGGGTTGGGTAGAATAAAGTACTGGCATCCATCCTATTGTACATAAGTACATAAGTACTCTTTCACTCATTTCACTTCGCTTCACATTCACTACAAAGGTACAGTACAGTAACTCCCTTTCCTTTCAACAATCAATCAATGGCCGCGAAATTCATAATCGTGCCTTCGTCCCGTATATACAGTACGGAATAATTAAATCCTAAATCACAACGACAACGTCATCTCAACAACCTCTCCATTTTCAAATATCTCCACTCCACTCTCTTTAATCGATCCACCATATCACAAGTACGGAAGTACAACCAACCAGATCTCATAATCTCTTATTGGTTCATGGAAAATGCTTATTTACCCCTATTTTTCGAATCTCAATAGTGAACACGGACTCGATCCACAAAGGAATCCACTTATGGGCCTGTGAAAAGATATGGAACTGCACTTTATTTAGTACATATCGTATTTCGGAGAACTGTACTGTATGATGACGATGAACGTGCTCGCTCGGTGAGTGAGGAGAGAGAGATGAAGGAGAGAAAGGAATTCAATTGTTGATTCAGTGAGGTGAGGACACAATTTCCCCATAGAATAACACAATATAACACAGTAGCATAACTACAGTATAAGTAGAATAAAGGATATTATAATAATTCCTTTAGGAGTACGGAGGTACCCGTCTCGTATAGATATCAGATATCTAGATACTGTACGAATAGCTTTAATTGATATACAGTATAAGAATTTGGATGCCGATGTGTGTATCGGAAAACCGCATATTCCCTAACTTCACCACTTTCCCTATGATGAGAAAGATAAGGTACTATCGAAATAATGTAGTACTAATGTATACCATGCGATACTAACTATGTACTTCTTGCTATAGGTACAGTATTGAATGTTATCTGGGAGATGTTGGTAATAGTAAAGCACAGCGGCTTCAGAACCACGTCTATCTTTCGTCATGGCATGAATATTTCCTGTTCCCCTCATCCTTTTCCTCTCATTATCCCATACCTTCCCCATCCAAACCGTCCCTCCATACCTTCTTCAATTCCTTCCCCGCTACCGCATCAGCGATCAAACAATCCGATCTCGGTTACTTTCTTGCCGGTATTGATAACCGATCTCAAACTTAAATCCCGGATATCAAACACGTATAGCCACCTCCTCCCACTCCTTTCTTCCCCGCCGCTGTGCTGTATCGCAAGTACGGTTATGCGTTATATGTATCGCAATGTACGGTAATGTGTTATATTGTATTGGGATTGAATAAGTAGATAAGTAGGTGTGTTGATTTGATTTCATCTCGGTTAGTGTGTAGTACCGAGAAAGAGATTGATATTTGAGATATAAGTCCAAAATCTCCCTCCCCTCCCTTCATCCCGTATTTGTATACCCCCCCTCCTCATTCTTCTACCACCTCGACCTTCCCCGCTACTACGCTGCATTACATTGTATAGTAACGTATTAGCAAATTAAACCACGCCGGCTATCCAACAAGTAAGCGTATACGATCTGATATCGGCTAGCATATTACCAGTAACGGGAGAGGAGTTAATATACGAGACTGGAGTTTAGGTTTGAATTTGAGATTGGATTTTGTATCTAGGCTGTTATTTTTTGAGTGCAAATTTTAGGTTGTAATTTGGATGGTGTTGTATAGATAACTCACTCATCGGTAGACCTGAGTCTCTTTGCGGGGTTCAACCTCAGTTTGTTATACAGTAATAGAATCACACACACACCCACACACCCCTCTTCTAAAACAAGCGAGGATATCAAAATTAACATCCCATCCACCATCCACTATCCACCTCCCTTTATTCTTTATATAACTCTTAATTTCACAAGGAAACCTATTTAACTAACATAAAAATCCTAAATTTCGACGTATAGTGAGGAACTCTTGTATTACAGTATTTAAGTTGATTTGAATTGAATTGGATTGGAGGGAAGGGGTAAAGGGAGGGGTAAAGGGGATTGGAGGCAGTGCGAGGTGGTGTGTGAAGGGAGAGAGGTAGAGAGAAAATGAGTTGGTTGCTCTGAATGGTTCTGAGTAGGGTGTTGTGAATCATCTTGAGATGTGAAAGTTTGGAAGAGGGACTTGGGGGGTTTGTTGCTTGGGGTTTTGTATGGTATGAGTGGAACTGGGAGTGTAGGGAGTGGTTATGGTAGTGAGTGGGGCGGAGGAGGTAGTGGTGATGAGAGTTGAAGGTAATGGTTTCTTGAAGTATGATGTACTGAGAAGTTGAGTTGAGGTGAATAGTAAGCTGTATTTAAAAGATTGTATTACAGTTTGCGAGAGGTCATAAGCTGTGACATGGTGGTAATTTTGGGGTTACAGTAGCGAGTTGGTGAGGATGTATGTTGGTACGTCGTTCTATTTTTTGATCTTTTCGAGAAAGCAAATATATTCGATTTGATATTGTGCGACTCGGCCTTCATACTGGTGGGTGTGCTTTTGAATTCGTTAGATGTGTGAGAAATGCGAAGCTTGGATATGGTAGGGTGGTTAGATACTTATGTGGACTGGTTGGTGGGGGATTTCAAGTTAGGATCTCGAGGGTTGTATGTGTATGCCGCGAGTGGATATGTTGGGGATCTAATACATGCTAATACAGTGTACATATCTGCCAGACGCAATCATATTGAGGATCGTTCACCTATTACATCCTGTTGGAATCACCTTGGTGTGATTGCGCATATGCATTTGTATGTAATAAGTAATTGTTGATGATCTAGAAAGGTAGCTAGCTAGGAGAAAGGAACCCTTATATAAAGGTATCCTTAGTACAGTACTAATGGTAGTACAGTAGTGGTAGAAGGGATGAATACCCTTTGTACAGCTAGAAGTGAATATAACCACAGTGATTACACACATGCTATCATTATATAACAATGACGAAGCGCGTCAAATGCAGTAAACGAGATACTTTGTTCCAAGAAGTAGATTGTGAGTGTGGTATGAATTTGAGTGGTAGCGGGAGTTTATGATTTATGGGGTTGTTCTTCATCTTTGGGTGAAGAAGAAGCTGAATAATGAGTTGAGGTTTGAAATTTTGAATCGGGTTTATGTAGGGAGGTTGATGGGTGTGTAGGGATTTAGGTAGGAGGTGTGAGATTGGAGGGGGAGAGGAGGTAGGTGGTAAGGTGGTAGGGAGGTAGAATTAAATTTGAAATAGTAAATGAGCAATACAAAACTAAATTCCAAAGCAGATAAGACTACTTATATATCTGGACCTATCTTGCCTACCTTCCCAGCAAGCTCGACTCAAACTTCAAACTTAGAATCGAAACCAAAATTTGCTTCGCTCCGAGGTGAAAACCTAGTACTTAAGGAAGCAGTCATACTTCGGTGGTTTAGCGCACTACGAAATGAAGGGAGTATCCCGATGATTTTTGGGTCGCAGTGTAAAAACCGTAGATTCGAGGTGTATATTTGATAAAAATTGAAAGCCAAAGAGATCAAAAAGAAAGAAGGAGACGCAAGCGCAATAACCTCAACACATGTCCCTATCCATATACCCTCCCCCGCGCATGAGTTCGTATGACCGCGGAGAGTAGCATCTCGTGGCTAACTCCCAGTCCCTCACAACGATGTCAACTATCTCTTCCCTCGTCCAAGTAACTTAAAAACAAACCTATGCTCATCCCAATTAAATGTGCCACAATTAAAAATCCTCCAAAATCATCCATTCTCAGAAATGAAAAGAAATCTTGCACCCAATCGCTTCTCCCCTCTTCGCAGCGCCCTCAATTCTTATCCTAGCCAAGCCTAGCCGAGTCCTTAGTCAAGACAATACCATTGTTTACCCTAGGGAAGGGAAGGCAAAGCAGAGCCTCGAAACTTTAGGTAAGGATGGGTAGAATGGGGGTGAGAATCTGAAAGCGCGGCTTCTTCGCCCCTTTTCATTCCAAACTACACCCCCTCCACCCCCCGCCCCCCACAAAAGAAACCCAGACGATGTGATATTGCTTCATGAATCAAACAAAACGAAACTGCCTATTGCCGTGATGCACTATCCTCCTCGCAGGCCGGTTGCCAGACCCTTATCAGCGCCTTATTCGAAATATGAAAGATGATGCCTGCCATAGAGAATCGCTGATGGTTTGAAGAGTGGAGAGTAAGCAAAGCATTGCTGGATTGAGGGTACTGAGGTTAGAGGTGCAAAAACGAGGCTCGCTGAGGTATAGAATTGCAATGGTGAACAGGATGAACCGGTGATCGATGTCGATGCTGAAGTCGGGCTCCACTTGTTATGCCAACAGCGCTAAGATTTATAGTGAAAGATAGGACTTAGGGCTTGATTTTGACGCAGTCAACTGAGGTAGTATGATTAGCATTTGTAATCTTGTGATGGTTTTGTTACTTACTCATGACAATCTGGCAAACTCTGGCAGCGCCAAGAATTTGCCATGCTCGAATCGCTCATAGCAAACAAATCTCCTGAAGTTCTTCAATTGTGTGGTCAATTCCATTGTGATCTTCGTCCAAGATTTCTGTCACACCGATTCTTTCAAAGGTCCTTACAGAAAGTTTTGGTGATTGATTATCGGGAACTTGCCTGGTGATCATATACAAATGTTTTAACTTCTTCGTAGGACGCCAAATGATAACATAGGTTATCAATGGTATTGCGAATAGGACAGAATTGGCAGCAAATATAGTTTTAAGATTACTTGCCCTATGATCTGAATGAAAGGTGTTCACTCGCTCAGAACCATGGATGTTTAACAACAGTCTAGTTTGCCCCTCAGACCATATCGGAACTGCATCGATGGTACATTCATAAAGATAAGTACGCATGATAATATATGCCGAAGAAATGCCCCCCATTGGATCGAGTGAGGTAGGGGTGCATGAGACTTCCAGTATTTCAATCCACTCTTTTTCTATCTCTTTATTCTTGCAGTCCCATTTGACAAGTTGAGAACTACGCACCGCCCATGACCATGATGGCGCTAAGTACTTAGGTTCTAAGTCACCGGTAGAGGTGCATGTCCAGCAGAGATCATGTACCAGGCTATCTTCCCACAAACCAGCATAATAGCGACATCTTCGAATAATTTGAAATCTATTGCAGATGCCAGAAAGAGCAGGTAAAATATCTGCGGATTGAGTAAGCTCTTTGGCGCAGTAAGATTGTATTATAGAGTGCCACATATCGCAAACATCTGAGAATGTTGCAGATTGGGGAATCATTTCCTTGGGGGTACCTGGAAATACCGAATAGATTACACTGAGGCTACAAGGTTTGCAAGCAGATCCAGGCAGAACCGATGAGGGTGAGCTAAAGGGTTAGCAATATATATCGAAATAGATTTGATACATACCAACAGCATAAGACATCACTTCGGCATCTCCAGGCCACTTCATATTTACCATAAAACAGAGTTCTGCGCGACAAAAGCATTTCTTGATATGCCCAAGCTCGCCAGAGAAGGGGGGTGGAATCTATAGAGGGATCGCTCATTCTAACAGGATAGGACGAGAAAAGATTGTCCTGTATAAAGTCGAATAGATAGTTGTGTCTAATAATGCCAGACCGAACAAAAAGTCCTCTTTTTTCATCTATTACGTGTTCAAAGAAATCCCTTGGCAGCTCTCTGAAAATACGATCACGAGAGTCAACAGCCGCTACCGCACATATAGTGAGAAAAGCATTGCCGTACACTTCCGCCATTCTAGCTGACTCGTTTTCCCAATCGGTTGTGTCATCTTGTATAATGCAAAGAGCATCGATCCAAATGTAGCTTTTTCCCAAACGCCGACAAATACTTATAGCATCCTGGAACAATGGTGGCAATTCATTCCATGGTATATTATCTTTGCGAATCGCAATATTGTGCGATGTAGTTGTCAATGGTTGAACTTTGCCCCAGCACCAGCTCAGGCAGATGTAATTTTCTCGCAATTCTGGGGACTCCAACAGAAAAATGGGGTCAGAAGTCTCTTTTCCTATTGCTAGTACACGACTTGGAAGATATGGGACTGCACTACCCGCGCATTGGTCATGCGACTTCAAACACGTTTCGATCCATCCATCGATTCTTTCAAAGGTGGCTTTTGATTCCGTGGAGTTGGGAAGTAGAAGCCCCTTTGGAATTGCAGTCCCGAGATGTGGGAAGGGGGGAAGAGATGACGCATCTGTAATCACGCTGTCAGTGTGATGTTGTGTTTCTCTAGAGAGGAGTAATGTACCTTCTGATATAAACAGATGAACAGTTTCAACCCATGTTAGAACGGTAGGAAGCTTTTCTATGATGTTGACCACAAACATTTTTGTATGACGATCTAAACCTCCTATTACTATGAAATCTCTGTCCTCGGTCCTCCCGGAACCTTTTCTAGACTGCCTTGCCTCTCCTGATGTGATATGCCCTTTCAGATGAATTGTGATATCTATAACTTTTAAGAGCAATGCACAATAGGAACAGCCCTCTCGTGCTTCGATTCGTATTTCTTCCACCCGTGATTTAATAAAGTGGTCAAATTTTAAGTGGACAAATGATTTGTACTTCGTACAAGTACTATTACACTAATGAGTAAAAAGCTAAATGTGCATAATAATATTGGAGAAATACTAACCATTGTAGACCGGACACTATGCTCTCACTTTCTCTCGAGCTCTCTTCCGATTTTAGAGAATAACCGCACGAAATGCTTGTATCCCCCACCAACTTCGCGACTTGTGATGAATCTTTCTCCATCATGTTGATCATAAAAGGAATAATGGAAATCCGAGAATGACAGTTTGAGCGCGGAAAAAGTCAAAAGACTGATCCGAGAAAAGCCAATGGAGGAAAAAAGAGAGATTATGTCCAAGTGTCAGCCTTGCCATAATGTTACCTCCCCCGCACTTGCTCAGACTTAAGGGTAGGACAGTATGACTGACATACAAGGATTATTTGTAATTATTTTCATCCGCCAATTATCACGGGAAACAAATACCAACCGATGCACCAAAAGTTAAGCAGGCAGCATAAGCCACCACAGCGACAGGGAATATTAGGTCAGGTAATTCTGTACCTAGAGTACGTTAATATTGCGTCGAGGGATTCACCAACAGGAAAGGATTCTAGCTCGCAGCTAGGTGCTTCCAAGGTATACGGCTCCTACGTTTGGTTCTGGGTTCTCCTGCTATCTTGGTCTTCCAGGAGGTGAATGGTTGATGGATTACAATGAAGGAAACATTACGAGGTAAAGGGTTTAAATACACGGGTGGAATTAGAAGGTGCGACTATAGTTTAGGTCAATACAAACACACTCTACTAACAATCACAAACAACCATGCCGCCACCTCGACCTCCAATCATCCGCACTTTGTTGGCTATTAAATGAATCCAAACCTCCTAAATTAGTAGGCTCTGAATTTTCCGGCAGCCCACCTAGCTTTTGACATCGAGCACAAAGTCATCCAGGTCTTCTGATCTCAAACCTCAAATATTTTATCTCGTGAAGATCAGGAATTTGGGATTTGGAGTTGGGATCTAGAGTTGGGATCTGGGCACTATAAATTTGAGAATTCTGGATAACTGGGGAGTTGAACCTTATAGTGCGGTATTGGAAGATCTCTAACCATTTCTGTTCCTTTCCTTGGCTTTGGGTAAGAGAGTGTAAGAAAGGATCTTAGGAAAGGAGAGGAAATAAAGATCTACAGATTGATCAAGCAAGAGGGGCAACGATGGATAATGAGTAGGCAGACATGTAAAGATTCAAGATGAGAGTTTGACAGTGCTGGCATATTAAAGCTTTCGGAGACCCTATATTGATTTCCGGGTGGCACAGAGAACGACGGCGACCTCAAAAGACACCGACCAAGCTCGATCAGACCTGACTAAATTATTGACTTCAATACGAATAAAAATACCCCAGTTCCTTTGCATTACTACAAGTAACACTCAGAGTCTCTACAAGAAAAACTTTCCGGATAGAGTCACGAGGTTTTAGTGAGTACAGTCGAGGACACCCAAAACCCTATCAAAATTGAGTTTTTTTGGGAAACATATGTGGCGCAAACCAAAGCGCTTGATTAGCGGAGCTTCAATATGCAATAATATTCAGAAACCGACAACTAGTTGTTTTTGTAGAAATTATTGAAATATTTTGGACCCCGACCCTACCGGCTAAGCTAGGTCAGCCGGGCCAATAGAGTATCTCGGCCCCGGTACCGGCCCGGCTCGGCATATAAAAAAATTATCCGACCATACAAATGTTTCAAAAAATTTAAGCTACTTTTTAAAATATGTATAAACAATTTATTTTTCTATTCCCCCTACAAAAAGCTCAAATTTGCACTCCTCACATTTCTATTATAACATCGTTAGAAAAAACCGACATTCTGTTGTGGGCTTGGGTGTCCTCGACTGTATGGTCCATTGTCAACACTGCCCTCAGAGTCTTCGCCATCACTCTCGACATTACTTTCGACGCGCGCAACCTGTGGTCCTAGTATTACATATTTAGCAACTATGGGTGTCATCTATGTATATTTGAGAAGTGCTCACTCACTTTCTATCAGTGCTTGGGTTTCCAATTCAGCACGTTTAACAGCCTCCATACGTTTCTTTTCGTTGCCACCATCAAGACTGCTATCTCTTCGGCGGAGTGGTGGGGATGCTATTTGGACATTGGGTCGGGGTGTGTCCACTCCACTTCCCGGGATTTTTCCTGGGCTTCTTTCGCGGTGATTATTATGAATGAATGATTCAGGGGGTGGTGATTCCCTTCTTAGAACACTTCGTCTTCTGCCTGGACTTCTTTCCCGGCTACTCTCTGGGCTACGCTTATAATCTCTGTTTGTTCTGTTTCTCGTGTCTCTTTCTTGCCGCGAAAGCGATGGCATTGGAACACCATCGCTGAGTATAATATAACCTTTCATATCCGGCGAGCGGTTATTATTTGCACGTTTCCATTGGTACATAAATTGAGGAGGCAACGAGTCAATGAACTCGTCAGGTAATGTTTGTAGAATCGAGATCTCCATCTGCGAGTATAAATCCTGCTGTTTTTGGGAACCACCTTGGGAAATACACAAGGCCAGTTGAATTCTCCTCATGCACCATTTTAATACTCTTCCGTCGCGTATCATATCTTCGCTTAGCCTTCTCAATTCTGTTGTATCGAACTCATCTAATTTGTTGCTCAGGTCCTTGCGAGCCTCGTCATTGTTTGCCAAAAGATATTGGGCCAAACAAGTCTTCAGATAGCCTAACCCATCTCCTTGAACGTTCCTCTGGTGATGCATTAAATTGCCAATCGACTCATGTGGTGCCTCGGACCTACGTATAAGTTCGGTGAGGAAGCGCGCTTCCAAATAGTAATCACCCAGCTTTCTCGCAGCGTTGAGCCCTAGTAGCAACATCTCATTATTTTGCGCCGATGAAATTTTCCAGCCAGGGTTTTCAGCCCCGAATGGGACATATATAGGTAGGCGGTCCATCCAAAAGAGTTTACCCGGAGAATCGTCTAGGTAAGTAAAAGGCCCTTTGGCATAGTTGCTTTGAAGTTCCATTTTCAGGACTTCCTCCGTCAAGATCCACCCAAGATAAGGACTTGAATTGACGCTTTGAGGATAGTTAATATTGATCAATGCTGCTAGTTCTCTAGCATGGCTCAAGCAACGGGTGATTGAATTCTTGATGGACTGTTGAAGTGGTCGGATAAGGACTAATAGCGGGGCCATGGCAGTTAATATTTCAAGCACGGCCAGATACGCTGACTCGTCTTTCCTTTTTGTCCATTTGTCAAGTATAATTATTACGACATCGTCCACAGACTTACTGGGGAAACACAAAGTCATCGTCCTTAGTATCCCGTATACAGCAAATGATGCGAGCAAGAAATCTCGCATTTCCCATACTTGATCAGCAGACAGGAGATTTTCACACGTACGATAACTTGATATGTACTCGAACTGTACTTCGAAGCTTGGTATCCGGAAATTTGCGGTGCGCCATAATCTAGATTCGAACTCCATCATATTGATTAAGATCTGCAACTACAAGAAGAAAATTAGGGAATTGGGAAGAAACATTGGATCTCGGTTCCACTCACCTCATCTTGATCGAGAGGTCGTCCCATTCTAGTATTCTCTCTACAATAGTCTGCCCACTCACTCCCAAGACTTAACAGTTCCCACCCATCCTTTAGAGTCTTGAACGGTAAGGCAAATGGAAGCGTGTTCAGCATCATTGCTCTCAGATACATCTTATGAAGTCTATCGTAGTCATCTTTGCATAGATGAAGTGCCGATGCCGTTGTATTGTAAAGTGTGGGTGAAAGAATCTCGGAAGCAAAACTGAGAGCGCCCTGGTGTAACAGCATGTCAATATATTCGACCATAAGGTCCGGAAGGTTGCCAACAGCCAAATAAATCGTGTCAAAGTATTTTCTAGCTTCTTTGAACCTGCCCAATCGCTTCAAACGAGAAAGCTCTTCCAAATAAACCGGAAGGTCTTGTTCGCAATTTAGTTCAAGGTGTATGGTAATATCCTTAGACATTGGTTTACCGTTCCAAACCGCGTCCACTCCTTCAGTTGAGGCTGTCAGATCCAACTCCCCTTCTAACTGATCAATTCTTCGTCGATAATGCTCATTTTCTTGTTCGGTATGTGTCAGCATGCGTTCAGTCGGCCGCTGAATACCTGTTTGTCCGTAGCTTCTCCGCACCCGCTGAGTTGGTGTCTCACTCCGGCCTCTGTTGCCGTCGTCTCCCATTCTTTCCTCAAGTTCTTTGTTTTTCTCATCTAAGGTTCCTTTCTTAATGATATCGGGGCTATCATTTCTCTCTCTAACTACTAGCGGCTGAGCTTGTGACTCCGCACGTAGAAGTGGGTTGGAAGGTATTTCATCAATAAGAAATGCTGGTATTTCCAGATTATCATAGAGATCACGCTCGTCATTCTCAAAAGGCTTCACAGAGACCTTGTTACTGTTTGTATTGGCATTTGATGACGTTGCAAGAGGAACAGAAGCAGAACGTATATGGGTGTTGATATGGTGATCTGGTGTCAACGACATACTGAAGGCTAAAATTGACCAACTTCTTAATTGC